>ML272076.1:69268-166039 GCA_005239495.1 Nicotiana undulata | reverse complement strand
GGGGGGGGGGGGGGGGGGGAATTACGCCCTAAGTTAGGACCCTTAGAAGGCGTTCTTATTTGATATTAAAATCCAAGGCTTGATGATTAGGATTCGTTGTAAGGGTCAAATGGTCAAACGAACCGTACCCATGTATCTCACTCTTGCCATGGCAAAATGTTTATGCGCCTCCGATTATTTACTCTACATGCAAAGTAATGAAACAAATTTGCCCTCAATATTTTATCACTACGCATTTGAACAATCGATACATTTGTTGAGTTACTTAGAACAAATAACGGATCCTAGAGCCTACTGGACGCCCCGAGTCGGAGACTGTTGTCCGATAAAAAAATTGGACAAGTTAGACTATTGAATCTCGGAGGTACCGAGCCTATTAGGCAGGGCCCGTACATGAAAGGTAAAGGCTAACTTAAAACGGCTCGGAGACGTCCAAGTCCGTACTTAGAAATTAAGGTCCTTACATATGATTAAAACCTATTAAAAGGGTTACCTCGGCAAAACACCGCCGTGTACGACTAGAACACTCAAGTATCTTAAAGTTCTTCCTTTTTCATCGAGTATTTAGCAGGTTAAGTACGAGCACCAGAGACCCGGTGGTTTGATGCAGCAGATTCAGCTTCCCTAGTGGAAGTGGGAGCGTATCACCATGGGTTTTGTAGTTGGACTCCCACGGGCTCAGAGGATTTTTGATGCGGTGTGGGTTGTTGTGGATAGGCTGAACAAGTCAGCACATTTCATTACGGTATCAGTTTCGTATTCAGCGAAGAAGTTGGCAAAGATCAATATGAGAGAGATTGTTAGATTGCATGGGGTACCCATATCCATTATATCAGACCGAGGTACTCAGTTTACCTCCCACTTCTAGAGAGTATTTCAGCGAGAGTTGGGCACATAGATTGAGTTGAGCACAACATTCCATCCTCAGACCGACAGACAGTCCGAGCGTACTATTCAAATTTTGGAGGATATGTTGCGGGCTTGTGTCATTGTCTTCGGTGGTTCATGGTACCAGTTTTTGCCTTTGGCTGAGTTTGCCTACAACAACACTTATCAGTCGAGCATTCAGATGGCTCCGTATGAGGCGTTGTATGGTAGGCGATGTCGGTCTCCCGTCGAATGGTTTGAGCCGAAGAGGCTAGATTATTGGGTTCTGAGTTAGTCCAGGATGCCTTGGACAAGGTTAGTCCAGGATGCCTTAGACAAGGTGAAGATCATTCAGGATAGACTTCGTACAGCTCTGTCCAGGCAAAAGAGTTAGGCGGATCTCAGAGTTCGAGATTTGGCATTTATGGTAGGAGACCGGGTATTTCTTCGGGTGTCGCTCATGAAGGGTGTGATGAGGTTCGGGAAGAAGGGAAAGTTGAGCCCTAGGTACATTGGTCCATTTGAGATTTTGGATAAGGTAGGAGAGGTGGCCTACAGACTTGCTTTACCACCGAGTTTATCAGTCGTGCCCGGTATTTCATGTATCTATGCTCCAGAGGTATATTGCGGATCCATCTCATGTACTTGATTTTAGCGGTGTCCAGTTGGACAAGGATTTGACTTATGAGGAGGAGCCGGTAGCCATATTAGCTCGGCAGGTTCGTCAGTTGAGATCGAAGAGTTATCCTTCGGTTCGTGTTCAGTGGAGAGGTCAGCCTGCTGAGGCGGCTACCTGGGAGTCCGAGTCCGATATGCGGAGCCGTTATCCCCACCTTTTCCCCGATTCAGGTACCTTTCTATGTCCATTCGAGGGTGAACGTTTGTGGTCCGAGTTTCCAAAAGCCTCCGTTAATCTCACCTTGATGCGCGTGCGCATCCCGGGCGCGTAGCCGGGAAGCCTTTATGTGAAAACTTGATAAAGAGTTGAATTTATAATAATTAATTGATTAAAGTTGACTTTGGTCAACATTTTTAGTAAACGGACTCGGGCCCGTGATTTAACGGTCCCGGAGGGTCCGTAGGAAAATATGGGACTTGGGCGTATGCCCGGAATCGAATTCCGAGGTCCCAAGTCCGAGAAATGAATTTTTAAAGAAAATTGTTTTCTGAAAATAATAAAGACTTTTGAAAATAAACTTTTATGTGAAACCCGTGTTATCGGGCCCGTATTAGGGTTCTGGAGCCCGAAACAGGTTCAACATATATTATATGAGTTATCTGTAAAATTTGGTAAGAAACGGACTTGGTTTGACGTGTTTCCGATAAAAAATGGAAAATTTGATAGTTTATGAAGTTTGAGAAAATTCTATGGATTTTGGAGTTTAATTCATTTCTTTTGATGTTATTTTGGTGGTTTAATTACTTGAATAAGTCCGTAGGATGAATTTGGAGTCGTGTGTATATTTGGTTATGAGTCCCGAGGGCTCGGGTGAGTTTCGGGTTGGCGTCAGAGTGCTAAAATGTTAGAAAATCTGGTGTAAGTGGGCTGTTGCTGGTGTCTGTCATTTTGCTCTATGTGATCGCATAGGTTCCCCTGTGATCGCATAGCTTTTTTCTGAGGGAGTATTCTGTTACACTATGCGATCGCATAGCACACTCCGCGATCGCATAGTGTGTTAGGTAGGCTGGGGGGCTGTGAGTGAGTTATTTAGTGCGGTCGCGTGCAGCGGTCTGCGATCGCATAGGGTGAGGCCCATAGAGCTCTGCGATCGCATAGGCCTTTCTGCGATCGCGTAGTATTAGCAGCAGGTCCTCTTCTGCGATCGCATCCCTTCTTCTGCGATCGCAGATCACATTTTCGCCCAGTTCTTTAAAGTTCCAAAAATAGAATATCATTACGGAATTTTCTTATTTTGCCCCATTTTCTTCTTCTCCAAACTCCATAGATGACTTTCAAGCTAATCTTCATCTATAACCTCTTAGGTAAGTGATCCTAGCATTGTTTCCTTCCATTTTTCATCAACAATCACTAGAATCAAGGTCTAAAAACAGGAAATCAAAGGTAAAAATTAGGGATTTTGGGTAGAGTTAGGGTTTTGGAATTTTGGGGAATTCAACCTCGTTTTGGGGTCAGATTTCAAAATAAATTGTATATTCGGGCTCGTGGGGGAATGGGTGATCGGGTTTTGGTCCGAACCTCGAGTTTGGACCAAGCGGGCCCGGGGTCGAATTTTGGTATTTTTGGGAGAATGATGGGAAATGTATAATTAGACTTTGGGATTGAACTATTGAGTCATTATTAATATTATTGAGTCGATTATGCTTAGATAATATCGTTTCAGAGGTGGATTCGAGAGGGAAAGAAGTGCTAGAGGCTTGATTTGCATTTTTGGAGCCGAGGTAAGTGTTTGGCCTAACTTTAGTGAGGGATTAGGTGTTGAGTCATATGTGCTACTTGTATTATCATGTTCAATGTATAGGTGAGGTGACGAGTACCTATGCATTGTTTTTCAAGCATGCCCGTGAGTCTAATTTGGTGAATTACCTGTTATTATTCCGACGTTTATTGTGTTTTGAAGTAGTTTCCTTTGGAAAGTTGTTGAATTGCTGAGATTATCCGTTAAGTACTTATGATATGATATTTCAGTCGAGAACTCAATTCATTACGTTATATACTACTAAGAGATTGGTTATAGCTGGGTCCCTTGCCGGGCATTGTTATCATATTGGTTGAGGTTTTCCCCTTGCTGGGTGGTTTTGAATTGTATTCCATGTTGTTAAATTCCTTGTCAAGTTTTCATTTTTGTTGATTTGGGTGAGGAAGAGTGTAAAGCACGAAGGGTGATGAGTGTATTCATCTCATTCATTTCATACATTGCATGGTGAGGAAGAGAGTAAAATCACGAAGGGTGATGTCGTGCCATGTTTTACATTGCTTTTATCTATACATTGCATAGTGAGGAAGAGAGTAAAAGCTCAAAGGGTGATGCCGTGCCATTATTTATATTGCTTCCATTTATACATTGCATGGTGAGGAAGAGAGTAAAAGCACGAAGGGTGATATCGTTCCATGTTTTACATTGCTTTTATCTATACATTACATAGAGAGGAAGAGAGTAAAAGCACGAAGGGTGATGCCGTGCCATTATTTATATTGCTTTCATTTATACATTGCATTGTGAGGAAGAGAGTAAAAGCACGAAGGGTGATGCCGTGCCATTATTTATATTGCTTTCATTTACGCATTGCATTGTGAGGATGAGAGTAAAAGCACGAAGGGTGATGCCGTGTACATTCTTGTTTGAGTTATTATGTCCTGTTGACTTGATTCTTTTGCATTATTGTTGTTCAGTTATTCATAGTCTCTTCTCACTTGTTACCCCATTACTTGTCCCCGTATTACCATGCTTAACTACTTATTTCTTGCCATTTTCTTTGGTAGATATTATAGAACTGTACAGGTAAATTGTTGTTGTCGTGTCTAGCCTCGTCACTACTTCGCCGAGGTTAGGCTAGGCACTTGCTCAGTACATGGGGTCGGTCGTACTGATGATACACCTGCACTTCTTTATGTTCTGCAGATCATGCAGTCGGACCCAGTGGACACCGTTCGAGGGAGTATCCTTCAGCCCATACAGGCAACACCGAGGTAGTTCCGCAGGCGTTCGCGGATCTTAGCGTCATCTTCTACTATTATTAACTGTTACGTTCATTGTTTCACTTTTAATGGATTAAGTAAAGAAATTTAGTAAATTAACTCAAACGTTGGCTTGTCTAGCGGGTACAACGTTAGATGCCATCATGGCCTGAAGGTGGGACTTTGCGGTCGTGACACCAAGAGAAGTTGTTATTCTGTTTCAACAGTGAGAGGAATTGGTGGCTCTTATCCGATGATCTCGAAACAAACTGGCCCAACGCGGCTATCCGCCCGGTGAGTCTTTATATTGCCTTAACGTTATCAACTATGGTGATTTCTCCGATGGATTTTATTTTATCCGGGTTGATCTCTATTCCTCGGTTAGATACCATGAACCTGAGGAACTTGCCCTAGCTGACCCTGAAGGTACACTTCTCTGGGTTTAGCTTCATGTTGTACTTTTTCAATATGTCGAAGGTTTCCTACAAATGTCTCAAATGGTCCTCTGCTCGCAGGGACTTAACCAATATATCGTCAATATAAATGTCCATTAATTTCCCTATTTATTCTTCGAACATCCGATTAACTAGGCATTGGTACGTGGCTCCAGCGTTCTTTTGTCTGAACGGCAGTACGTTATAACAGTAGGTGCCAAATTTGGTTATGAAAGAAGTCATTTCCTGATCGCCCGGGTCCATCCGAATTTGGTTGTACCCGGAATAAGTGTCGAGAAAACTGAGTGTCTCGTGTCCGGTTGTCACGTCGATCGTTCGATCAATGTTAGACAAAGGGAAAGAGTCCTTCGGACACACCTTGTTTAGATACTTATAATCTACACAAATCCTAAGTTTGTTTCATTTTAGGTACGACTACTACGCTAGCTAACCAATTCAGGTATTTAATTTCCCGGTGGAACCTATTTTTAGAAGTTTAGATATATCGTCCTTGATGAATGCTTGTTTGATCTCGTACTATGACCTTCTCTTCTGCTTATCTAGATGGAACTTTGGATCCAAGCTCAATTTGTGAGTTGTTACCTCCGGCGGGATCCTTGTCATGTATAGATGGGACTAGGCGAAACAATCGGCATTAACTTTAAGAAAATCAATAAGTTTTTTCCTGAGATCGGAGGTTAGTCCCGTGCCCAAGTATATCTTTCGATCCGGTAGGTTCTCAATCAATATAACCTGCTCCAACTCCTCGATCGTCAAATTGGTGGCATCGGTGTCGCAGGCACTATAAAAGATCTCGGGATGCCGTAATCATCTTTCATTCTATGCTCCTTCTGTTTTTCGGCTTGGTTGAGGTCGAGATCATTGATTGATATTCTTTTTATTTGGTTGGTTCCCTACTTTTTGATGTCGAAAGCGCGGGCACCGAGATTACTTCATTGACAACGAACATTTCCTTTGTGACCCGTTGTTCCCCATAGGCCATTTTGACTCCTCTCGGAGTGGGAAATTCCAGCGCCTGATGTAAGGTAGAAGGCACCTCTCTCATCTTGTGAACCCATGGCCTTCCGGACAAGGCATTGTACCTCATATCCCTTCGATCAAGTAGAACTTTGTTTCTTGGGTGGTCCCAATAGTTTTTAACGGTAAAGTTATCTCACCCTTCATGGTCTCGCACGCCATGTTAAATCTATTCAATACCCGAACCGTGGGTACGATTTGGTCCTGCAAACCGAGTTGTTTTATTACCCTCAATTGGATGATGTTGGCCGATCTACCTAGATCAATCAACACACGTTTAAATCGAGATTTATTGATAAGTACGGATATTACTAGTGCATCATTGTGAGGCTGTATGATGCCCTCGGCATCTTCGTCGCTGAACGAGATGGCCCCTTCGGGGACGTAATCTTGGGTATCTTTTTTCCCCCATAATAGAAACTTTGGTGCGTTTTATCGTTGGCCCTTGGGAGACATCCACTCCCCCATTGTTCATGTTGGTCACGTGCTGGGGCTCCTCTTGTTCGACATATTTGTTGGCATCCCTGTTTCTGAAGTGGTTTTTGGATCGTTCGCTTAGGAATTCCTGAAGGTATCCATTGTTGAACAATCGAACTACTTCTTCTCTTAGCTGTTGACAATCTTCGGTCCAGTGACCGTGAGTACCGTGTTATTTACACACCAAGCTATGATCCCTCTAGGCGGGATCCGACTGTAATGGTCTAGGCCACTTGGTCTCTTTGATGCGTCCTATGGCCGGCGTTATACTTCCAACATCTACGTTGAAATTATACTCCAATAATCTCGATGCTTCCCTATTCCCGAGCGACCTGTCAAAACCGCTTTTGCTTATTAGGCCCCGACTGCTCGATCCTTGATCAGTTCACTTATCATTCCTTGTTTGGTGGCTCCTGGATCCATTTCTTCCGATCCGTACCGTACGGTTGGTATCGATCTCTGACCGACCTTTGATACTAATCTATGATTCTCTTAGATCTCTCATTTGTTCTTTTGGGGTAAACAGACCCTGAAGGGGCCCCGAGCTGGTAGTCCTCAACTCTTATCTTTGATTAATATCTATTATGGACGTTGGCCCATGTGACCGCCGAGTATTCCACCAAGTTTTTCTTTAATTGTTGAGAAGCCACGGAACATCGAGGGTTGATCCCTTAAGTAAATTCTTGAACGACCCAATAATCCGCGACCAAGAGTATGTCCATCTGTTCCCTTTGGAACCTTGATACGAACTCCCTAAGCATCTCGTAGACCCTTTGATTGACTTTAAAAAGGTCTCACTTCCTTGTCTTGGCCTTGATGGCGTCGGCATGGGCCTTTACGAAAGCATCTGCAAGCATAAAAATGAGTCAATTGAATTTGGAGGCTAGTTGTGATACCATACTATTGATCCTTTGGACAAGGTTTCCTCAAATATTTTCAACAACTCCGACTCGATCTCGTTATCCTTGATTGCGCATGTATATGAGGTTACATGCTCATTTGGATATGTGGTCCCATTATACTTGGGAATGTCGCACATTCGAAACCTCTTCGAGATCGGTTTCGCTGACGCGCTAGCAGGGAAAGTCTTCTGAAAATCAATTGCAAGCTCACTCAATCACCTTCACTTTTCGGCGCTTCTCGAGCCGATGGTCGGGGTGCCCGTGAATGCTGTTTTTGGAGTCAGTTCGTAGATTGATATTGATGGCGACCTGTGAGTTTGTGTTGACCGCGTCGGCAACTAGGACACCATTGGGATCAACATGGGGCACATCATTGCTAGGCACCACATTATTGTTCTCCCCCTGGTGGCTTGACTCGGCGTCAACGTTCAAGTGAGCATGCTAAGAATTTGACATCCTTAGGTTAACCTGTAATCAAAACTTCAAAGAACAAGTGTAAAACAGGGTGTGTTATGGATATTCGTATCAAATCACCACTATTATCCTTTGCCCCTCTATGGGCACCAAACTGTTTACCCTTAAAAATGAGTAACCATTAAATTTGTACATGGTCACGTGATTTAATTCAATACGAATGACCTAAGAACATCAAATAATTACATTAAAGAGAGAATGAACGATCAAACCAATCGCAGTGCAACAATCAAGCCTGGTCTAAAGTTGAACACTGAAATTAAGCCTCGATCAACCTCGATATGGGCTCGATTGAAATTAAAGAAAATATTAGCCGAAGAACACTTTGAATGATAGCTAGAAGATAAAAATGAGCTTTTATTGCTTTGATATGCGCGTCAACAATGTGTTTAAAATGAAAATTTCTCCCCTTTATATAGTAGGGGAATTTCAATCATAGTACAAGTCTAAAAATCGTAAATAATCTTCTTTTTCCGGTAAATGTTGATCCGCAGTTGATATCGGACAGAATTTGCGCTGTAATATCCAGTTGAGGGAGAATATTATAGCTCCCAACTTGTCATCCCGACCGCTTTCTCTTTTTCCTGTGGTCTCAAACTTTACTCGGTCTGGGTCCGTTGTTTTGCCGTGTCCGATCACAAATGCATCATTCATTTCTTCCGAGTTCCTATACGAGGGATCCTTCGGCCTTGCTCGTAGTTGCGTCGGATTGTGCTTCCCTCTTGATCACGCCTAACTCTAGTCCTAAAAAGGATAAGCGGTCGTTGCAAATATAATCCGGTCTAAAAGTTCAGAGTCGAATCCCACAGAGAACTAAAGTTTCGCCATAATTGTTCAATATCGCTAAGAAGACAAGCTCAAATAAATTTCTAAGTTATAAAGATTAAGATTCTTATACCCAACTAATTAACTAAGAAACTAAAACAGTAAATTAACAACTAGGGATACTAAGGATTGGAGAAAAGATTAAGGAAGCCTAGAGTTATGATTTCCCCAAATGTTGGAATCCTTCCCTCTATGTTCCCTACAATTTCACCTATGTATTCTCTACTAATCGTGAGCACTTTAGGTTCCGTAATTCTCTCTTGAGCAATTACAACAATTTACTTGACATAGCCTCTCAAAATACGCTAGTTGGCTTTATCTAACCGCTCATTATGACCACGTCAAGGCTTTGTTATTTCTAAACCTACCTTTAAACCCACTGTATTGATTTCTCACATACGTTAGGAGTGACGTTGTTCAACAACCACCTAAATATGTATCCTTTCTCAAGCAAAACATAATAAATAGGCACCGTCAATCGATGGGCATTCAATCAACTGAAATAAGTACGTAGTTGAACAAATAGACAAATTCAAAGGTTAAATTATATTAAAACATAACAAGAATTCATCCTCCAAGAGGTTCCTTCAAAACCCTAGATAACAAATTAGCTAATCATAATAGTATGCATAGCTAAGCTACGAGAATTCATAACCAATAATAGAAATAGGAAGAAGGAATTGAAAAACTCGTAGAAGAATTTTCCGCCTTGCTCCTAGTGTGGTTTTGCCTCCTTAGGTCGAAAGTGTGTCAAAAGTCCTCCGTACAGGACATGCGCGGCCGCGGACCAACAACGGATTTTGGCCAGTTTCTGTCTCATATCCGCGGCCATGCACTTGTCACGCATTTTTCACATTGTTCTGTTTAGAATTTGGAAAAACGTTAAACATGAAAGTTGTATCCCTTTGAATTATCTTTCCAAAAATATCTTGTGGAGCTCAAATGAAGTTATGAGAGAAACTCTATGTGCATTTTATTAGAAAGTGCACAATATGCCTACTCGATTCTTCGTTTGTTCTTAACTATCATCCGTTGATTGCCGAACACGATCCTGGCTTAATTCCTTGGGCTTTTACTCAGACTTCAAATCTCCAAATCACTTGAATTCATTCCATAACATCTACATAGCTCAGAATCACTCCTACAAGGCATACAACATACAATTAGTTCAAAACGCTAGCGATTAAAGCTCAAACTCAATTAAAGTGCAGTAAATTAGAGTGTAATAAGCGACTAAAATACATAATTATAGCCTATAATCACCTCTAATTTCCTTATTGGAAAATCCGGAAAAATATTTTTTCCCATTTTACCCGTACACAATTTTAGTTATTACTATGTACAAAGAATCAGAAGCGTATTCCAAACATGAATTAATTTCCAAAGACAAGAGACAAGAAGTGAAGTGATCATAATTGTAATCTCTTTACTCGGAAGCTTCTCCCAGTTCATTTATAACTTGTTGCCTCATTTTTTCTTTTGGCAATAATGCTGTTCAGATTATTTTATGCGCACCTCGACTAATTTAACTTGATACCTACAATATATTATCAACATAATACTGAATAACTCAATCCATCAACTTAACTTGTTGCCTTATTTTTCTTTTCAATAGTTCAGAAATCACTATTTCTTAGTGCTCAATGATCTAAGTCGAGGTCTATTTGGTTTTGTTTAGGGGGAGGCAAACAAAAAAGAGAAGGAAAAAGTGATTGTGAACAATATTATAAAATACTATATATATATATATTAATTATGTTAGCAATATCATTCTTGTATGACATATCTTAAATTACCGGGATAAGGATATTAATACTAGAATAAAATTTGGATTGTATTTATCCCCATGTTTGATTATGGTAATAACTAATGGCAGTATAATTTTCTTATTAAATTGATTGTATTAGCTATTCTAGGGATAGCTAATCTTAATATCAGCCCACGGGGTATTCTTTTTTTTTTTGTAATTAAATATTTTTCATTTACCTCCAATCAGCTTTATAAATCAAGTAGCTTAATTTCACACATCAAGCTACATCATATAGTTCATTCTCTATATCAACTAGAATCTAAATGCATCTAATCTTGATTTAGTTTTTGATGTTTCTCTAATACTACAGATACAAGCAATTTCTCAAGTTATAGTTTCACTACTTCTATACATTTTCTCAAATATTCTCATGTTTCTTTCTATCCATACACCATGCACAAATTCAGTATATATCATCTTGAATAACTGTGTTGCTGTCGATTTCCCTTTTGCTCTTTGAATTATCTCCTTTCTGTATTGTTGTGTTCCTCTTGCTGCTACAACTTTCATTTGAGCCCATTTACTAATTCTTCTCCAGATTTCTTGTGCAATCTCACATTCTCTGAACAAGTGATCATGAGTTTCTTTAGCCTTATTGCACATTACACAATGTGTTTCTATTTGTTTCTATTTGCCCACAGGGTATTCTTGTATATCCCACAATTAACAACCCTTAGAACATTATAGTTGGTCATTGGTAAATTGTCTTGTACTTGTCCTATTTTTAACGAAAACTATCATGAATTGATTCATGTGCCAGATACTTTGAGAAAGGTGCACAAATTGACGATGAACTTATTGTTAGGATAAAAAATAATCAGGTGTCTTGCACAAGCTAGTAAACAAAACTTGAATAACGGTAAATCAGACAACAAAAGAAAATATGCCAAAGAAACAAAAATATTTAACATAGTTCGTTAGTTAACCTACGCCACAGGCGGAGATGGGAAATCTACTATGTAAAAGAGTACAAAATATCGAGAGAACAACCACACAAGGAGACAAACACAAGTGGTTGGCTAACACTTTTTCTGAAATTCTCCCCTTAAACAAGACTCTCAAACCCCTCATGGCTACATTGTTGAATCAAGATACTGATTGGTTTTGAAGAATGACAAATGTCCTAACAGTTGAACCAGGTCCATCATGGATTACATAGACATGTAGAATGAATGGCACGAGAAGAGTTCACACACAGGAGATAAACACCATCTCTGAATTAAGGAGTTATCTCCTAAGCGAAAAGATTGCAAATTGAGGGAGATGGACTTCGTATTCAGGTAGGGCAGAATCAAGATAGATGAGGATCAAGGAAGTTGAGATCAAATCAAACTTTTCCACCAAGGAAGAGTTGCATCAGAACTTTACTTCAACATCTCAACTAATGATCCTATATATTGTCAAAGTGCTCCTGCTGAACAATGCACACAAACATAGAAGTGAAACAAGGAGCAAAATTACCAAAGCAATTTTGCAAGCAGTTCATGCGAAGAATCCCTGTATGACTCAAAAGCTACTTGAACCAGCTCGAAGAACTAGTTCCATCTATTATCTTTTGAGGCTAGTTGTTTGTAGTAGGTGATTACAAATTGTATCTTTCAGCTTTATCTAGAAGCAATTATAATAGGTACACAATGTTCAAGTTAGAGTTAACTTAAAGTTTGTCGCAATTAGCTAGAGGCTAGTTTGCCACAAGGGGATTAGAGTTAGTCCTTAGGTTTACAAAAGAGTTTATTTTGTAAATGTTGTTTGGCTCATTGGCATAGTGAAGAGTTTGGGAAAATCCTACTGGGAAGTAAGTTGTGGGTTTTTCACCTTTTGAGCCAGGTGTTTTCCACGTAAAATTGATGTGCTCTTTTATTTCTGCAATTATTGTTCCGCAAACTGTATAAGTTGGAACTCCTAGAAGAACCTGGTTCTTCTATAACGACAACACTCGAAAATTGGACACCACACAAATCACCCCCCCCCTCTTGTGTGGTATTGACGTATAAAACATCAATTGGTATCAGAGCAGGTTATTCTTGAAGAGGTTAACACCTTATGAAAATATCAAAATGAGTGCACCACCTGGGAACTGGGAAGGACAATCAACTGCTAGGCCTCCACTCTTCAACGGGCAGTACTACTCCTGGTGGAAGAACATGATGAAGGATCACTTAATTGGGGAAGACTATGAACTATGGGACATAGTCACTGATGGTCCTTTGGCTACTATGAAAAAGACCACTGAAGGAGTAGACGTGCCAAAGACAAGAGCTGATTGCACTGCTGAAGACTTAAGAAAATGGGAGAATAATGCTAAGGCCAAAAAGTGGCTAGTGTGTGGACTTGGTCCAGTCGAGTATAGTAGAATTCAAAGTTGCACCACTGCCAAAGAAATTTGGGATACCTTGCAAGTAGCTCATGAAGGAACACCTCAAGTGAAAAGGTCAAGAGGTACTCTACTATACTCCAAATATGAAAACTTCACTATGAAGGAAGGAGAGACAATCCAAGAGATGTATACAAGGTTCACAACACTGACCAATGAACTCAAGTCTCTTGGAAGGGTCATTCTTGAAGAGGCCAGGGTTGAGAAGATCCTGACTAGGGTCTTGCCAATTTCTTGGGAAAGCAAGATCACAACTATCTAGGAATCCAAAAACATGGCAACCCTCAGGTTGGACGAGCTAATTGGAAATCTCACTGTCTACGAACTCAGAAGGCAGACAATGAAAATGGATGCTCCTAAGAAGGAAAGAAGTCTAGCACTAAGAATCATGAGGGAGCATATCTGGAGAAAGATGAGATGGCCATGATCACTAAGAAATTCAGAAACTACCTCATAAGAAAAAAGGGCATCTCAAGAGGTGGAAACTACAACAAAGCAAAAGCTCCAGAAAAGCCAACCAATGAGGGATGCTACAAATGTGGAAAAACTGACCATCACATCAAGAATTGTCCTCAGTGGGAAGTAGAATGGAAAAAGGGAAAGATCTGAATGAAGGAACTGGTCCATCCCAAGAAAACCACAACTAAAGCAATGGTTGTTACTTAGGGAGAAAGCTCAGATGAAGAATCAGAAGATGGTGAGGAAGAAGAACAAGCACTTATGGCAATTGGTGAATCAGATGAGGAATCATGTGAAGAACCAGAGGTAAGTATATCCCATCTCAAAAAAAGATTAAATTCCTATCCAAAGAAAAACTCTCTGAGTTGCTACTTGATTTCATGGATGATTCTGAAGAAATAAATAAAGAGAAAGAACAATTGTCTAAGGAGTGTGCAATGTTAAAAGCAAAGTGTAAGAACCTGGAAAACAGAGTAAGTGAATTTGAAAAGAAAAACACTGCCTTGAAGAACTAGGTTCATCCACTTGAAACAAAGATCCTAGAGCTAAAATCTGAAAATTTAAAACTGAAACTAGGAACTAGCAAGAAGACACCTGATCACTCTCAATTCATGTTAGAAGAGAATGTAGGAAAACTAAAGGATAAGATGTACAATAAAGATGAACAGATAAGAGTACTAAAAGAAGAACTTGGTAAGGTCAAACATGAATTGGATCGAACATGCAAATGGAATAAATCCTTTGATGCCTTAACATGGCTTCAAGAAAATCATAGTAGCAACAGAAGAAGACTTGGCTTTGGGAGTCAACTGCCCAAATGGGATCCCAAAAGCAAGTATCTCACTCTTAATGAGAACAAAATTTGCACCCATTGTGGTAACACTGGTCACTACAAAATTGAATGCAATGCAAAAGAGCAGGCCAGTTGAAGGAATGAAAGTTTTGTTCGAAAGAAAAATTGGTTATCAAATTGGGCCAAAAAAAGCTTAATTCATCTTTTCTCTCATATAAAAGGACCCAAACTATTTTGGGTCCCTAAGACTAACCCTTGATTTCCTTTTGTAGGTTCAAGTGAGAGGAAGCAACCAAATGTGGTACTTGGACAGCGGCTGCTCAAAACATATGACAGGGAACAAGGAACAATTCCTTTCACTTGAAAACCTCGAAGGAGGAAATGTCTCCTTTGGAAATGGAAAGAAAGTTGAAATTATTGGGGTTGGTAAGGTAGGTAAGGATGACACACTTTCCATTGAGAATGTGTACTTGATAGATGGCTTGAAATATAGCCTGATCAGTGTGCCACAACTGTGTGACACAGGTAACCTGGTTGCATTCACTTCCACTAAATGTTTTGTGATTAATCTTCTTACTGACAAGATTGTCTTGCAGGGAAAAAGAGTGAATAACATCTATGTCATAGACCTGTCCACACTATCAGAAAACGAACTCACCTGTTTAAGTATGTTGGACAGTGATCCCCTCCTTTGGCACAAAAGACTTGGTCATGCAAGTCTAAATCAACTTAACAAACTAGTCTCCAAGGACTTAGTGGTAGGGCTCCCTAACATTAAGTTCAAGGAAGATAAAGTCTGTGAGGCATGTGCAAGGGGGAAGCAGGTAAGATCCTCATTCAAAAGCAAGAAAATGGTCAGTACCACCAGGACGTTGGAACTGGTCCATATGGATCTATGCGGTCCTATGAGAATCTTGAGCAGAGGTGGTAAGAAATATGTAATGATGCTAGTTTATGACTACTCCAGGTTTACCTGGACTTTGTTTCTGTCATCTAAAGATGAAGCATTTGATATGTTTACTTCATTTGTTAGAAAAACTCAAAAATAGTTAGGAAATCAACTTGCATCAATAAGATCTGATCATGGTATTGAATTTGAAAATGCAAAGTTTGCTGAATTTTGTGATGAACATGGCATAAATCACAACTTCTCTGCCCCTAGAACTCCACAACAAAATAGAGTTGTTGAAAGAAAGAATAGAACTCTTGAAGATATGGCCAGAACCATGCTTCTTTCTAGTAAACTACTCCATAGCTTCTGGGCAGAGGCAATAAACACTACATGATATATAATAAATAGATGCATGAGCAGACCACTTGTAGAGAAAACTCCCTATGAATTACTTAAAGGGAGAAAGCCCAACATATCCCACCTTAGTGATTTTGGATGCAAGTGCTTTGTGAACAATAATGACAAAGACCCCCTAGGTAAATTTGATCCCAGAAGTGATGAGGGAGTATTCTTGGGATATTCATCACATAGTAAGGCTTATAAAGTATATAATAAAAGAACTATGTGTGTAGAAGAGAGTGTGCATGTTGTCTTTGATGAAACTAACATTCTCTCTGAGAGACAGAAAACGAAAGATGAGGAGATTGGATTGGTTAGAAGCAGTGATCAAACTGGAGCAAATATGGAAGAAGGACCAGGTCCAACTACCTTAAGCAACACGACAAGGGGAACTCAACAGCAAACCTCATTGGGACTTGGCCCTGATCCTGTTCCACAATAACAAGACACTATGGGATCATCAAGTCGTGAACAATTGGTGCTCAAACCACACAGATATCAAAGTTCTCACCCCATTGAGAACATCATAACAGACTTAAAATCTGGAATCAAAACAAGATCCTCATTGAAAAATTTGTGTGCATTTGATGCCTTTCTATCCTTGATCGAACCAAAGAATGTTGTTGAAGACTTACAGGATGATGACTGGGTAAATGTCATGCAAGAGGAACTAAATCAATTTGAAAGAAGTCAAGTTTGGCATCTGGTATCCAGACCACTGGATAGATCAATGATTGACACAAAGTGGGTCTTCAGCAACAAACTCGATGAAGATGGAACAGTTACAAGAAACAAGGCTAGACTAGTTGTCCAAGAATATAGTCAAGAAGAGGGAATTGACTATGATGAAACCTCTGCTCCTGTGGCAAGACCGGAGGCAATCAGGCTCCTCATAGCATTTGATGCCTACATGGAATTTAATCTCCACCAGATGGATGTCAAGAATGCCTTCCTCAATGGCTACCTAAAGGAGGAAGTATTTGTCAAGCAGCCTCCAGGATCTGAAATAAAAAAGACACCTGACCATGTATACAAACTTGCCAAGGCCTTGTATGGACTCAAGCAAGCACCAAGAGCATGGTATGGGCGGCTATCTAAATTCCTACTAGAACATGACTACAAATGAGGTAAAATTGATAGCACTTTGTTCTTAAAGGAAAAGGGTAAGGATCTTCTGGTAGTACAAATATATGTAAATGACATAATATTTGAGGCAACCTCTGAAAATTTAAGTAAGGAATTTGCTAATCTTACGGGGAGTGAATTTGAGATGAGCATGATGGGTGAGCTAAATTTCTTTTTAGGCTTGCAAATTAAACAAAAATAAAATGGAACAATGATCCACCATCAAAAATATGTGAAAGAGTTGCTCAAAAGATTTAAAATGGAAGACTCAAAAGAAATTGATACCCCCAGTGCAACAGCTACAAAATTAGATAGATGAACCTGGTTAATCTGTTTTCAGCGTAGGACTTTGTGTAAGATTTCAGGCTAATCCAAAGGAGTCCCATCTAACTGCAGTGAAGAGAATCCTGAGATATTTGAAAGGCACCACTGATCTATGCCTTTGACATCCTCAAGGTAGTAATTTTGATCTTGTAGGATATGCTGATGCAGATTATGCAGGCTTCCTGGTAGACAAGAAAAACACCTCAGGCATGGAACATTTTTTGGGTTCTTGCCTTGTGTCTTGGGACACCAAGAAACAGAAGTCAGTAGCTCTGTCTACTGCTAAGGCTAAGTACGTGGCTGCAGCCTCATGTTGTGCTCAGTTGCTGTGGATTAAGCAACAACTCAGGGACTTTGGTATAGAGGTTGGATGCATTCCTATTTTCTGTGACAACACTAGTGCTATTAGTATGACGAAGAACCCGGTTCATCATAAGAGAACCAAGCACATAGATGTTAGACATAATTTTCTAAGAGATAACTATGAGAAGGGAACGATCTCAATTGAATTATGTGCTACTGAAAAACAAATTGCTGATATCTTTACTAAAGCACTAAGTATGGAGCATTTTGAGAGAAACAAGTTAGAATTAGGGATGATTAAGATCACCTAATTGAACCAGTTCAAAAAAATGAAAATAAAATAAAATTGTTTTTTGGCTAGAATCACTGAAATATGTAACTAACCAGATTAATCATTGCTCAGTTTCATGTCTTAAATGTCATACTCTCTTGCCATGTGTTAATATGATTCTTTGGTTGTTATTGATGTTTTTTTTTATTTTTGTAAATTGAGGCCAAAATAAGAGACTCAAACACGATGAACCTAGTTCATCTGACTGACAAGGTACGTGCTCATCACTATACACTTATTAAAATAACTATAGTCACTCATGAGCAGGACTCTATCTATATTTGGCCTATTTCAAAATATCAGTACTTATCTCAAAATGACACCGTTCCAAAGAGTCCAATAAAAGTGTAGTTAGCCTAGATTGTAGGGAGCCACAACCGCCAATTTCACTGACACTCCTAAGTCGATTAGACTCCCACTTAACCAAGAATTACGCCCGTTGCACATTTACTAACCCCATCTTTAAACACCCATCATTACCTTTCTAATCCTTTACTCTTTCTTCTTCAAAAAGGCATAACCGTCGAACCAAGTTCTTCATTCCATTAAACCAAAGTGATCATAGTTCGTTACCCTCTAAAGCTTCATAAACATGTCTTCCACATCACCCCCTGCTACATCCTCATCAACCACTCCAGAATACAGTATCGCACTTGAGGATACTGGTTCTAATTCTCCATCACAACGAAGCTCTTCCACCCAATCTCCATCGAATACTTCTACTCCTCAAAACAGTTCAGTTCCAGAACCCATTCCAGAATCCACTCCTTTACGCCAAACAGCTCCATCCATTACACCAAGCCCTAATCCTGTACCAAGGAAACGACGAGTAAAAATGCTAGCCAGGAAAACAGTTTCTTCTGGCTCTCTTGCTCGTAAATTGAATGCAAAGCTTCAGGAAAGCCAGGCCCAAGATTCTGAAAACTCAAGCGACTCTTTCAAGTATGAAAATGAGGAAGAAGCAACTTGTTCTTCAGACATTGAAAAGGTAACTTCTGAAATTAGGTCTGACCTTGAAATTGCTGAAAATAGGTTCATATTGATTGGGTCTGTAGTAGATGTGGAAATACCTGATAGGAGAAGAAAAGGTGGTAAAAATAAGGGAAATGAAATTGAGAGAGAGGGAGAAGGAAGTTCTGAAAGGGGAATAGGGAAGGAAGGTGCTACACTGGCAATTTGTGGACCTACAACAGAAATTTCTGAGGATGGTGTCAAGGATTTAGGGGGAAGCAACTCTGGAGAAGCTTCTACATGATTGGGAAACTTACAACATGCAACTGATGAACCTGGTTCATCCATTGAAGAAACCTTGGCCGATCTAATGAGAAAATTGGGGGAAAGTTACAAACCCAAGAAGAAGAGAACCCCCCAAAGTCAAGAAAGCTGATACTCCAGTAACAACCAAGAAAAGAAAGGCCTCTTCATCTGCTGATGCTCCTGCTCCTAAAAGTCGCACTACTAGAAGTGCAGTCAGGCAGAGTGAAGAGGAGTTGGAGAAAGCTCTGAGGGAGAGTAAGAAAAAGAAAGCTGCTAAGGGGAAGGCAAAAGTTGGCGCGCCTGTTGAGGCAGTTGAGGTTGATGATGATGAGATGGGCCTGGTCCATCAAGAGGAACAACCGGCACAGGTTGAGGTTGAGACACCCAAGCCCAAGAAGGCCAAGACTTCTTCCAAGAAGTCAGCGTCTGTGTTTGCCAAACCTTCAACATTTTCCAAGAGAACCAGGTCTAAATCAAAGGAATATAAATTCAATGATGATACTGAGTGGAGTGGAGAAGAAGCAGAAGAGTCTAGTGGGGAAACAGATAAGCTAACAAAGTTTGGAAAGCGTACTATTCTGAAAGGAAAGCTGTTTAGGGATATTGAAGAATCTGGGATGATTTTTCTTGTGGACACCTTGGATGTGCGGGGTTGGAAGGACCTGTTCCTTCATCTTAACGGCAGGCTGGCAAGAAATGAGCTTTTGGGATTCATGGCAAATGTGGAGGTCAAGGATGGAAGGGTTTCCACTAGAGTACAGAGGGTTGAGATATCTTTTGATGCCAAAGAGCTGGGCGAGATACTTGGTATTCCCTCTGAGGGATATGATGACTACACCAGGTAGAGGTGTCCAAGCTTAGATGGACTCCCTTCAGCCCTTCAAATCACAAGGTTTTTCAGTGAGAATGAGCAGGAGATGGAGCCTAGGGCTGTGTTCAAAAGTGAGATGAGGCCGCAGCACAAACTGATCTTTGAGTTTGTGATCAAGTGCCTACTGCCCAGGCAAGAGCGAAGGCATATTGCAAGCTACATGAATCTCACTCTTATGGAGTGCCTGTACAGTGGTCGGCAGGTTAATTGTCCCTTCTTCATCATTCAACTGGACAGGGTAGTGAATGGCTCCAAGGCACATGCCATACCGTATGGGTTCATCCTTACGACTGTGCTTGCTTACTTCAAGGTGCCTGTGAAGAAGGCTGAGATGGCTACTGCCAAGGACCATTTTGGGAAGAACACGTTACTGACCTATGACTACATTGTGAATTTCCCTGAGGATGAACCTGGTTCATTAAGGAAAATGCATGTGAATAGCAAGATCAGGACGCTTGTGCATGAAGGTGCGGTTAAGGATGCTGAGATCCTTCGATTGAAGACTCGCCTTTTAGAGATTGAAGCTGAGCGGGATGCTCTCACTGAATTAGCAAAGAAAAAGGAGAAAAATGAGGGTGTACTGCAACAGATGCTCTCTCTTCTTCAAGCAAAGAACCCAACCTCTACTCCTTCCCAGCCTTAGGTGTCCATTGCCCTCCTACACCCTTCTATGACCCAGTTTGGGATTCGTTTTGTCAATTCTTATTTTTTTTTTGCTCATGGATGTGACTGTTGTTATTTATTTTTGTGTTTGGTGCATGAACTATTATCAAATCAATGAATTGTGTTGTTTTTGTTCTTGACTTTATCTCAGTTTCTTAAATAACCTGTATTTTTGGTTTCTTTTGATGATTAATTCATGATTTGCACCTGCAGTTGCCTCAATGGCCATGAGTAAGATGTTCTTTATGAAACATTGTGATGTTTATAACCTAACGAACCTGGTTCTCTATGAAAAATGCTTAATGATATAAAAAGTGTCCATGTTGGATTGAAGTGTTTACAGGGTTAAGCACAGGGTTTGTCATCATCAAAAAGGGGGAATTTGTTGAATCAAGATACTGAATGGTTTTGAAGAATGACAAATTTTCTCACAATTGAACCAGGTCCATCATGGAATACATAGACAAGCAGAATGAATGGAACGAGAAGAGTTCACACACAGGAGATAAACACCATCTCTGAATTAAGGAGTTATCTCCTAAGCGAAAAGATTGCAAATTGATAGGGAGATGGACTTCGTATTCAGGTAGGCAAGAATCAAGATAGATGAGGATCAAGGAAGTTGAGATCAACTCAAAATTTTCTACCAAGGAAGAGTTGTATCAGAATTCTACTTCAACGCCTCAACTACTGATCCTATATATTGTCAAAGTTCTCCTGTTGAACAATGCGCACAAACATAGAAGTGAAACAAGAATTGAGAGCAAAATTACCAAAGCAATTTTGCAAGCAGTTCATGCGAAGAATCCATGTGCGACTCAAAAGCTACTTGAACCAGCTCGAAGAACCAGTTCCATCTGTTATTCCGTAAACTGTAGAAGTTGGAACACCTAGAAGAACCTAGTTCTTCTAAAACGACAACACTCAAAAATTGGACACCACACAAATCACCCCCCCCCCCCTCTTGTGTGGTATTGACGTATAAACATCATACATTGTAGATGCTACTAAATGAGAAGGAATGATCCTCAATTTATAGAAGTCCAAAATCTTTTCCTCCGAAAAAAGGACTAGCCAAATATGGTAGAGTTATATTTTTCTTTTCGTACAAGAAAGAATCAATTATTGTAAATATGTTGTTATTCCTTCAATGAATGGTAAAACTAAATATGCTAAGAAAATTAGAACAAACACCTAACAATTCTCCCAATTGGCCTAAACTTTATGACAAAATAAACTTGATACACCTTCGACACTTAACCTTCAACATGTCACATCTCCAAATCTCCATCGCAAAGTTTGTTTCAACGTGAGCAACTGTCTAGTCAAATTCTCAGATAAAAATCATGATTACCGTCAAATTGGTTGCTGCTAGAACTAAACCCGCCTAGCTGAACCTGTCATGAATATCGCTCTGATACCAGTTGTTAGGATCGAAATAATCAGGTGTCATACAGAAGCTAGTAAAGAAAACCTTGAACAATGATAAATCAGAAAACAAAAGAGACACAAATTTTTAATGTGGTTCGGTCAATTGATCTATGCCCATAGGCGGAGATGAGCAGTCCACTATATAAAATATTTTACAAAATATCGAGAGAACAACCACATAAAGAGGCAAACACAAGTGCCAGACTAACACTTATCCCGAAATTCTCCCCCCAAACAAAACTCTCAAACCCCTTATGGCTACATTGTAGATGCTGCTACATGAGAAGGAATAATCTTCAATTTATAGACGTCTAAAACCTATTCCTCTAAGAAAAAGGACTAGCTAAATATGAAAGAATTATATCTTTCTTTTGGTAAAAGGAAAAATTAAATATGGTAAATATGTTGTTATTCCTTCAAGGAACGGGAAAACAAAATATGGTAAGAAAATTAGGACAAACACCTAACAATTCTTCAATTAGCCTGAATTTTCTGGAAAAATAACCTTGATCCACCTTCGTCACATAACCTTCAACAGGTTGCATCTCCAAATCGCCATCAAAGTTTGTCTTAACGTGAGCAACAGTCTAGTCAAATTTCTTAGACAAGAATCATGATTACCATCAAATAGGTTGCGGCAACCAAAAGAGGCACAAACTTTTAACGTGGTTCGGTCAATTGGCCTACGTCCACATGCGGAGACGGGAAATCCACTATATGAAATAGAGTACAAAATATCGAGAGAACAACCACAGAAAAAGGCAAGCACAAGTGGCTAGGGATCCTTATCGAGCGGATCAGGTGGTTATTTACTCTTAATGGTTTGGCCTATCGGTTATCGACTTTTAAATGTATTAATCCTCTAGCCACCCGTTAAGATATCGGGCGGATTGGTATCAGTTTAGCTATTATTGGGCGGTTTATCGACGTATTTAAATCTGTATTACAAAGGCCTATTTTGGTCCTTTGTATTAATAGTAAATACCAGCAAAAAGCCAGTTTACTTGCGCTTTCCGTCATTATTTAGTTGTCTCAAGGCACCTTGTTGCAGTGATTGGATTTTATACATTACTTTTTTTTGGCTTGTGCATTTTCAAAACTTAATGGTAGTATTTGTCTAGGCATCCTAAAAGAACAGTGGAATAGTGATTGGAAATTAGGAATTTTGATTTTATGATTTCTAAATTCTAATAGTGGATAAGTGGAAAAGATATTCATATACATATGGATTAAAATATATAAATATAAAAATTCTTAACGGGTTAACGATTTATCCAATAAGAAAATTAAATAATCCGCCCCCAAACCAAAAAGCTGTTAATAATGAAATTTCAATCTGTGCACCGTCTGTTAATCCGATAACCCAATACCAATAATCCATTAAGTCACTTTTGCGGTTCAGTTTCCGTTTTCAGTTTAATTTTGAACACCGCTACAAGTGGCAGGCTAACACTTGGCTGTAACGACCCGACGGGTCGTTCCGTGAGATTAGCCCTATTTCCCCTATTTTTGCTAACTTATGTGTTGTTCAGCTCTTTTATGTTGTGTTGGGTCAGTTAGTTCGAGTTCTGAATGGTCGTGGTGAGAAATGAGACACTTAGTCTCTTAAGTTGGCTTTATAGTTGGAAAAGTCAACCGGAGTTGACTTATAGGCAAACGACCTTGGAATGTGGATTTTAGGGCTCGGATAGATTTGTTAGGTGATTTGGGACTTAGGAGTATGTTCATAGTGTTATTTTGATGTATGGAGTAGAATTAGGCTTGAATTGGCAAAATTGAGTTTTTGGCAATTTCTGGTCGGTAGTAGAAAATTAGCTATCGGGTCGGAATGGAATTTCGGGAGTTGGAACAGGTTTGTAGTGTCATTTTGGATATCATCATGTCTCAGTATCGGTAATTGTTGATTTTGTGCATTATATCATTGATCCGGGCTAGTTCATGCATTGTGATCCCATGTGAGCGAAACTGGAGAGTGATGACCGAGTGAGGCCGAGAGCCTGATATTAAGTGACAGTATGGGATCCGGCTGCACGCCGTAGTGAGATATTGATTATGCCTTCGTTGGCTTGTTATAGCGCTTGGTCTAAGAGGAGCCCCCCCCCCCCCCGGAGTCTTTACACCCCCAGTGAGCAAAGTGATATTTGAGGGATGGATCTTCCCTGGACATGGATCTTGTCCGAAGTGTTTATATTCGAGGGATGGTTCTTCCCTAGACATGGATCTTGTCCGAAGTGTTCATACTTTGAGATGGATCTTCTCCACGAGGTGGATTGGCCAGTTCCTCGGTACTGAGCGAGTGATGTCAGTGATGTGTATACGTATTATGGGATGGATCTTCCCAGGGCCACGAGCCTTATACAGTACTTAGTGGACTTACATATGAGAGTGGGAGCACTATGAGAATTTTCATACAGTTGATACATTGGCATATAGAGTATACTAAGTTACACATGGTTTACTGTTCGTACTTGAACTTATCTTGTTTTATTATCTGTTAGATAACTGAAAACATGCCTAAATTCTTGTACACTGATTCTTGATATGTCCACTAAGGTTTAGTCTGTCACTACCTCTCAGCCCATAGTTTTGTTTTGTTTTCTGAGTTGGTGTACTCACGTTACCCCCTGCACCTTGTGTGCAGATTTAGGTATCCCTGGCCATGGTAGTGCCAGTTGATCTTTTTGGTTGTGGATCATTATCGGAGAGGACGAGGTAGCTGTCTGAAGATCGCAGACCCGCCTATCTCCTTCCCTATCTTCCTTTGTGTATTTTGTTAGTTATCTCTTAGAAAATTGTTTCCTTGACATATTTTGGCTTAGTTGTAGTATAGATCATGACTTAGTGACATCATATTTTATGATTTTCTCTTCTTACAATATTTTGGATTTGATTTTATCTTTTCTTTCTCCCACTCTGAATAAAAAGGTTAATATTTAAACATTGTCATGATAGAGAACAAATTGGTTAAGAGTATAGGCTTTCCTAGTTCCACGATAGGCGCCATCACTACCAGGTTGGTTTTTGGGTCGTGAAAAGTTGGTATTATAGCTCTAGGTTATATAGGTCTCACCAGTCATGAGCAGGTTTAGTAGAGTCTTGCGGATCGGTACGGAGATGTCTGTACTTATCTTTAAGAGGCTATAGAACCCTTAGGAAAAATCTCACATTCTTGAATTCTTGTCGTGCGAATCCATTTATTCAGCCAAATGTGTAACGCTTTGAACTATTTTCATGTATTTGAATGCGCACATGAGCGTTCGGTATCAGTTGTGCATCGACGACTTATGACTTCCACGGGTGAGGTGCGAGATGTGATTTTAGCATGTTGATAATGGGCCAATCTAGAGGACTTGAGGCTGGGTTTTTGTCTGTGGCTTGAGTGCTGAGATTTTGATTGTGTGAGCACGTGCATTTGGGACTTATATGTCCGTTTGTGTCCTCATTTGTGGGATTTTATGACTGGATTACTATATGGCGAGTGTGATTCGATGGTAAGATGTGTCCAGATTGTTTGATTGTGACAAAAAACTAATTGGCTGGATATGTAGCAAGGACTATTGGGTGTTTGACTTCTGTCTCGAGTTGGCATATGGCCTCGAGTTGTGAGTGTATTGAAGGACCTCTCATGTAGTTTAGTTATGGGGGGGGGGGGAGTGGAATCTTCCTATTGTGTTATGAGTTCCCGGTGATGTCTTTTGGGCTGACCAATGCCCAACCACGTTCATGTATTTGATTCACAATGTATTCCAGTCGTATTTGTACTCCTTCGTTATTGTATTCATTGATGGCATCCTGGCGTACTTGCGTAGACAGGAGGAGCATACTCAGCATTTGAGGATGGTATTATAGAGATTGAGGAAGGAGGAGCTTTATGTGAAGTTCTCCAAGTGTGAATTTGGCTCAGTTCAATAACATTCTTGGGACACATGGTATCCAGTAAGGGCATCCAGATGGTGGACGAGTGTGGAGAGAGCTTTCATAAGCTCAAGATTGCTATGACCACAGCTCCAGTGTTTGTTCTGCCATCAGCTTCCGGTTCTTATACCGGGTATCTTGATGCCTCGAGGATAGGCATTGATTGTGTTTTAATGCAGGAGGGTATAGTGATTGCGTGATAGCTATGATTTTTGAAAGGGTATAGAGATGATATCAGTTTGAGGCTAAGCAGACGTCGTTATCTCCTGTGGGGTGCCCTGAGGTTGTGTGATCCTTAAGTGGTTTTATAGCAAGTTATCTTTTACCAGTAGTCGATATATGCTGCAATTTGAGTTTAGATCTCTTATGGAAGTTGGCATGACCATTACAAAGGTGAATGCGAGATTTGCAGATGATTCGAGATATCAGATGATTTGTGTTATACGAGCTTATGAAGGATTTAGTTGAATCTCACTGTGGTACTGTGGCATGATAGCGTATGGGCATTATGAGCTATTATTTGTCTTGACCTATGGATTTGAGCCAAGTGGGGGAGCCTGCTAATGGTAAGTTGATTGCACGATTATGTGTTGTATTGGTTTCGGTTCAAGGTATATTGGTGAATCAAATATGACTTGTAGAGGTCGAGTCTAGGAATGACTCGAGTAATGGAAATTCATCCATACAGGTTGTAATGTACTCCATGGGTAGATGGGTTTTATTGAATGATTGAGTTGTAATTGTAAAAGGTGTAGTGTGTGCAGTGTATGAATTTGCTTGTTGCTTCAAGTGTGTGGATTACTTCTAGTATGTTGGTGTGCAAATGGAGCCAGGTTGTTCTGTCTGCTTGATCAGTGTAACTGATATTTGTGTAGAGTGGATGACTCTCGAGAATGGTTCTGATGGATTCAAGGTTTATACATAATAATTAGCAATCGTCAAGATGTGTATTTGGCTAGAACTGAGATTTACGTGGAGGGTGTCGAGACTTGTGACATTTCTACATTATCATGGATTCTACATATCAATATCAGGAAAGTGAAGGTAATGGCTTTAGATTCGCAGGAAGTATTTTCAGGGTAAGTATTTTGAATGTGGTACTTCTGGGGGTATTTGAGAAGAGTATTCAACGGCTTACGAGCCTTAAACGGTACGGTCTTATGCTTAGGTCTCGTGTGGTGAGTCTAGGTTAAAAATTGCGGTATTATGGCAAGGAGAAGTATCAATTCGAAGGTAAGTCAGAAGGAACTTGGATAAAAAGGACAACTTTGTAGTAGGTCGGACCGGCATAGTAAGGGATATGATTAGTTCTTTGGGTGTTTATGAGGCAATGAGTTTTTACAGGTGTTTCTTAGCGATGCTCTTGGGTTTTGGTGACCTGCGTAGCTTGGTTGAGTTAGGAGGATTCAGCCCTGACGGTTTGGTGTTGGGATTCAGATAGTTCCTGATGGCTTCTACCACAATTAGAGATGTATATTTTCTACTGGCGTGAAGAGTATGTGATGTATAGTGATTTTTGCTTCTAGATGGGATCAAATGTAAAGTTCTTGGCTAGTTGGGTACGTAGTTGCTTGTGGCTCGGAAGGGGTTATGAAGTTCTCATAATTATCATAGGATGGCATAGGTATGCGGTATGTTGTGTAGAGATTGAGATTTGCATGTGTGGGGGTCTCGGTTCAGCTCTGGGAGGAAGGTCATAAATTCTTAGGCAGCATGGACAATTCCAGATGACTAGGTAAATTGTATCACTAATTGGTGCGGCTTGATGATGGTATAAATTTCAGAAAGGGCAATGTGTTGAGTTGAGGGTGCGTCATTGGTATTGCGGCGCTCTCTTGTTGGATCGACAGTTGATATTCTAGTTTGCTTGATGGTACAGAAGAATTTTAGGGGTATCCCTCGTGGGATGATTGTGTATTAGGGGTGTGTTATATATTCGAGCGGTGGAGTTGGGATCAGATATGGTAATTGGTGCGCTTCATGGACTTCGAGACTGAGAGTTCTCATAAACAGATTATTTTGTGGTTGTGGAATGTGAGGATGCGAGCAAGCTTGTCAGATGCTAGTAAATGCCATGATTCAGTTATTGTGGACTTTCAGAGAGTTATATATTTGTTGTGGGTGACCAGAGTTGATCTAGAGTTATTGGTAGGCCCAGTATGGGTGTGTGCTCTGCACCGAGTCAGAATTGTTGACTCCGAATTGCTATTGTTGAGGGATGTACCATTCGATTGTCATTGAGTTTATTTATATTCCAGAGTGATCTATGAGTACCCTTCGATGTTGCGGGGAGTGGTGATTGTTGGTTGTATGCACATATGGTGCAGATCTATTTGGGGATTTATAGCGGGATTTGAGTAAGGTAAGTAATTGGGTATTGTGGGATTGAGACGTATTGGTTATGTTCTTTCTGATTCGTGTGGCGTGGTATCGTCCGATTCCCTCGTGGTTATGGCAATGCACTTGGAGTACTTGATGTCGAATTGCACACGGTTATTGATTTTGAGCAAGGTGGCTTGAAGTAGTTCTTTTGGACCAGCATTTTGATCGTATCACACATTTTAGCGGAGTTATGTGGAGGTATGATACTTGGTGCCAGATTCGTGTGTTTTGATTTTTCGATGTGTGCCAGGTTGTGATGACCCAAAAGGTCATCCCTTGTTTATAAGCTAATACGATGTTCCGAGGCCTTGAAAACCTCCTTTTATCTCTCCTCATTTTGCGTGCGCAGCCCGGGCGTATATCCGGGAAGCTTTTATATGAAAACTGAGAAAAATGCTAAATTTGCCTTTAAAACTAAATTTAAGTTGACTTCGGCCAACATTTTGGGTAACAGACCTGGACACATGATTTGACGGCCCCGGAGGGTCCGTAGGAAAATATGGGACTTGGGCGTATGCTCGAAATCGAATTCCGAGGTCCCAAGCCCGAGAAATGAATTTTTGAAAGAAATTGTTTTTCTGAAAATATAAGAGTTTTTGGAAATTTGGTTATATTTGAAATTTATGGTATCGGACCTGTATTTTGGTTCCGGAGCCCGGTACAGGTTCTATATGATATTTAAATTGTGCCTGTACAATTTGGTAAGAAACGGAGGTCGTTTGACGTGATTCGGACCCGTAGTTGTGAAATTGTATACTTTGGAAGTTTTGAGATTTTTCTTTGATTTCTATGCTAAATTTGTTGTTTAAGATGTTATTTTGGTGATTTGATCGAACGAGTAAGTCCGTAGGATGTTTTTGAGGTTGTATGCGTGTTTGGTGTGGAGCCCCGAAAGCTCAGGTGAGTTTCGGATAGGAGTCGGGGTGATTTGGAACTTAGAAAATCTATTGTTGTGGGATGTATCTGGTGTCTGAGTTTTTACTCTATGCGAACGCATGGTAACCCATGCGAACGCAATGAACAACGAGGAAGGGCTTGGGATTTACTCTATGAGAACGCATAGACTGGCTCGCGAACGCACATCTTGGCAAGGGCAACCATGTGCGAACGCAGCTAGTACAGTGTGAACGCACTGCTTTAGGAGGGGAGTTGGGGGTTAGGGTCCGTTACCATGTGCGAACGCGGCTTGTATCTCGCGAACGCGTAGGTCAGGGGAGTCAAGCCTATGCGAACGCGGCCTGTAGCTCGCGTACGCGTAGTACAGGGAAGTCAAACGTATGCGAACACGACCAAAGGTACGCGAACGCAATGAATAAATGCCCAGTCTTTTAAAAACAGTAACAAAAATGGGACTTCTTTAAAATATCATAACTCTTTCACTTAAACTCGAACTTGGGCGATTTTTGAAGAGGGATTTCACTACAAAACCATAGGTATGTGTTCTTAGACTCGTTTTCTTCAATTTCCATTAACATCCATTAGACTTCTAGGCCTAAATCATGTTCTTAACGGTAGAAAATTGAGGATTTGGGTAGAGTTAGGGTTTTTTGAATAATTGGAATTTAGACCTCGTTTTGGGGTCGGATTCCAAAACTAATTACATATTCGGGCTTGTGGGTGATCGAGTTTTGGTCTGAACCTCGCATTTTGACCAAGTGGGCCCGGGGTCAATTTTTGACTTTTTAGGAATAATGATAGAAAACCTATAATTACGAGTTAGGATTGCATTGTTTAGCATTTATTGATGTTATTAAGTTAAATATGTCTAGATACAAGCGAATTGGAGTCAAATTCAAAAGGGAAAGCGGTAATCGAGGCTTGAGTTTGGTCGTGGAATTTGAGGTAAGTGTTTGGCCTAACCTTAGGTTGAGGGAATAAGTGTTGTGTCCTATTTGCTACGTGTTAGTATCATGATCAACGTATAGGTGCGGTGACGAGTACCTATACGTTGGTGTCAAGCACGCCCGTGGGTCAAATATTGTGAATTATGTGGTTTTTCATTAATTATTACCTAAGTCTCACTTTGTGGTTATTCATATTGGTGGAAATTCTTGATATTGATTAGTGTTGAGTGTTGGTTTCAGTTGAGAAATTCTATGTGAAGTTATGTTCTAAGTGAGAAGTTCTATGTGAAGTTTTACCTATTGTTGATTTTCCTTACCGGATTGCTGTTATTTATATTGTTTGGGTGAGGAAGAGTGTAAAGCACGAAGGGTGATGTCGTGTATGATATTGTGAGAGAGTGTAAAAGCACGAAGGGAGATGTCGTGCCATACTATGATATTAAAAGCACAAAGGGTGATGTCGTGTCGTTTCTATTGATTTATCGTGAGAATGAGAGTAAAAGCACGAAGGGTGATGCCGTGCATTCGTATTTACTATTTGGTGAGGATGAGAGTAAAAGCAAGAAGGATGATGTCGTGCATTGTTTTCTTTGTGTTGCTATTTCCTGCTACTTAAATTGATATTTGAATTGTTGTCTTATTTCGTTATTTCGATTATTTGATATTTCTTCCCCTCAGCATGTCCCCCTTTTTCTTTGTACTTAGCTGCTAATTTCTTATTGTTATTATTTCTCCATATATTATTAAACTGCACTGGTTGTTTTGGTTGTCGTGTCCTAGCCTCATCACTACTTCGTCGAGGTTTGGTTCGACACTTGCTCAATACATGGGGTCGGTTGTAATGATGCTACACTCTGCATATTTTTCTTGTTCAGATCCCAGTACAGGACCCTACGGACCTTAGAGCGAGGAGGCTGCCTACAGTCCACGTGGAGACACCGAGGTAGTCCTGTAGGCGTCCGCAGGCCTTGGCGTCCCTTTCTACTTCATTTGTATTTTGTTCTAGTTATTCCAGAAACATATGTATTTACTTTTGTTCAAACCCCTTATTTGTAGTATTCGTAGATAGTCCGTACAGTTGTGACACCAACATTCTGGGTTTAGTATTATAAATTTCGAGATGTTAATTGGTCAAATTATTAGACTTTGCTTCATTTTGTATTTTCATTTCTGTTGGTTTTGTATTTCACTGTTATCTGATAATAATAAAAAGGGTAAGGTAAATTAGACATTCACGTTGGCTTGCCTAGCGGGTTCAACGTTAGGTGCCATCACGGTCCTGGCGGTGGGAAATTCGGGTCGTTACAAGTTAGTATCAGAGCACTAGGTTGCTTAGGTCTCACAATTCACGGACAAGCTTGGTAGAGTCTGAGGGATCGGTACGGAGACGTCTGTACTTATCTCCCAAAGGCTGTAGAGTTTAGGAAAATCTTCACATCTATTCTTCTCTGTTGTGCGATTTGAGTTCTAAATGCTAACTGAATTTCTACTCTATTCTCTCGCAGATGGCGAGAACACGTGCTTCTTCATCTACTGATCATCAGCCCGAGTCTCCAGTTACAGCTCCTACGAGGGGCCGAGGCCGTGCTAGAGGCCGATGCAGGGGCAGAGCTCAGCCCAGAGCAGCAGCCCCAGTGGCGGAGCCTCAGGTAGAGTTTGCTGATGATATTCCTTCCCAGATAGTCCCGGTTGGACCAGCTCAGGTTCCCGAGGGGTTCATTGCCACCCCGGTACTCCCGGATGCTATGGTCCGTCTAGTGGGCCTTATGGAGAGCGTTGCTCAGGCAGGTCTACTTCCTACAACACCAGCCATCTCTCAGGCTGGGGGAGGAGCCCAGACTCCCGCCACCCGCACACCGAAGCAGTTAGCTTCTCAGTTCTAGACTCCATCACCTTAGATAACTGGGGTAGTCCAGCCAGGTATTGTGGCTCAGGCAAGTGATAGGGCAGCTATGACTGCTGATGCTTTATGGAGACTGGACCGGTTCACCAAGTTGTTTACTACTACTTTTAGCGGTGCACCTTCAGAGGATCCCCAGGACTACTTGGATAGCTGCTATGAGGTTCTTCGGAACATGGGGATAGTAGAGACCAATGTGGTCGATTTTTCTACCTTCCGCCTTTTAGGTCCTGCCAAGGCTTGGTGGAGAGATTATTGCTTGACCAGACTAGCTGGATCACCGCCTTTGACTTGGGCTCAGTTCTCCGATTTATTCCTGGAGAAATTTCTTCCTTTCACCCAGAGAGAGAATTTCCAAAGGCAGTTTAAGCGTCTCCAGCAGGGTTCTATGTCAGTCACGCAGTATGAGACCAGATTCATCACTTTGGCCCGATATGCTATTATGATACTTCCCACCGACCGAGAGAGGGTGAGGCGGTTTATCGAGGGATTGCCTCAGCCGATTAGACTGCAGATGGCCATAGAGACAGGGAGTGATATTTCCTTTCAGGATGTAGCCAATGTGTCCAGGCGAGTCGAGATGGTTTTATCACAGGGCAGCGGACAGGGGTCTGACAAAAGGCCTCGTCATTTTGGCCGGTTTAGTGGTGCCTCAGCTGGAGGCAGAGATTCTTTTGGTAGAGGTTATCCTCTTAGGCCATTTCATTCAGCACTTCAGGTATCTCGTAGTGCTCCAGGTAGTCGTGGTTCCCACATGCCATATTATGATCAGTTGTCGTACAGTGCACCACCAGATCCTATCAGTGCACCGCCGCTCCAGAGTTTTCAGAGTGGTTACTGAGGTCGACAGGGACAGTTTTAGGGCCAGCAGTCTCAGTAGCCGAGATCTTTTTATACATGTGGTGGCCCGGGGCACATTGCTAGATTTTTCCCCCGAGCCTCGAGTGGTTTTCAGCACCAGGGTTCTCGTGCTATGATTCCCGCACCAGGTGCTCCACCACCCCCTCAGCCAGCTAGGGGTGGAGGTCAAGGTGCTAGAGGTGGAGGATAGACAGTTAGAGGTGGAGGCCAGACTACTAGAGGTAGAGGTCATCCAGCAGTAGGCCATCTCAAGGATGTTCAGATTGGTGGGGCCCAGCCCCAATGTTATGCTATTCCAGCCAAACCTTAGGATGAGGCCTCCGATGCAATCATCACAGGTATGGTTTTAGTCTGCAACAGGGATGCTTCGATTTTATTTGATCCGGGGTCCACATTTTCCTACGTGTCATCATATTTTGCTCCTTATTTGATTATGCCTCGTGATTCTCTGAGTACTCCTGTATATGTGTCTACACTGGTAGGTGATTCTATTATGGTAGATCGTGTATATTGTTAGGGTGTAATGGTTATTGGGGGTATTGAGGCCAATGTAGATCTTCTACTCCTTGATATGGTAGATTTCGATGTCATTTTGTGGATGGATTGGTTTTCACCTTATCATGCTATTTTGGATTGTCATGCCAAGACCGTGACCTTAGCATTGCCGGGAGTGCCTCGACTGGAGTGGAGAGGGACTCCTAGTCATTCTTCCAGCAGGGTTATCTCATATATGAAGGCTCGACGCATGGTCAAGAAAGGGTGTTTGGCATATCTGGAATATGTTTATGATTCCAGTGCCGAGGTTACTTCTATGGATTTTGTTCCCACTGTCCGTGAGTTTCCAGAGGTGTTTCCTGCAGACCTGCCGGGTATGCCACCCGACAGGGATATTGACTTTTGCATTGATTTGGCCCCGGGCACTCAACCCATTTCTATTCCGCCATATCGTATGGCCCGCCAGAGTTGAAGGAGTAACAGTTGAAGGATTTAATTGATAAAGGCTTTATTAGGCCTAGTGTCTCGCCTTGGGGTGTGCCGGTGTTGTTTGTTAAGAAGAAGTACGGATGGATGAGGATGTGCATAGATTATCGGTAATTGAACAAGGTTACCATCAAGTATAAGTATCCATTGCCGAGTATTGACGATTTGTTTGATCAGCTTCATGGTGCCAAGGTATTTTCGAAGATTTATTTGAGATCTAGCTACCATCAATTGAGGATTAGGGCATCCGATATCCCTAAAATAGCCTTTCGCACTCTGTACGGGCATTATGAGTTCTTAGTGATGTCATTCGGGTTGACAAATACCCCAGCTGCTTTTATGGACTTGATGAACCGAGTGTTCAGGACTTACTTGGATTCGTTCATGATTGTCTTCATTGATGATATTCTGATTTATTCCCGTAGCCGGGAGGAGCACGAGCAGCACCTTTGAGTCGTCCTCCATACTCTAAAAGATATTCATTTGTATGATAAGTTTTCAAAGTGTGAGTTCTGGTTGAGTTCAGTTGCATTTCTAGGTCATGTTGTATCAGCATAGGGTATTTAGGTAGATCCCAAGAAGATTTTAGTAGTCAAGGATTGGCCTAGACCCACATCAGCTACAGAGATTCAGAGTTTCTTGGGCTTAGCAGGTTATTACCGTCGGTTTGTGGAGGGCTTTTCATCTATTGCAGCCCCGATGACCAGGTTGACTCAGAAGGGTGCCCATATCAGGTGGTTAGATGAGTGTGAGGCGAGCTTTCAGAAGCTCAAGACAGCCTTGACCATGGTACCGATGTTGGTTTTTCCCACATGTTTAGGGCCATATACTATGTATTGTGATGCTTCTCGGGTTGGACTTGGCGCAGTGTTGATGCAGAATGACAAGGTTATAGTATATGCTTCACGTCAGTTGAAGGTCCACGAGAAGAATTATCCAGTTCATGATTTGGAGGTAGCAGCCATTGTCCACGCGCTGAAGATTTGGAGGCATTATCTATATGGCGTGTCATGCGAGGTGTTCACTTATCACAAGAGTTTGCAATATTTGTTCAAGCATAAAGAGTTGAATTTGAGGCAGAGAAGACGGTTGGAGCTGTTGAAAGACTATGACATCACCATCTTATATCATCCGGGGAAGGCCAATGTGGTAGCCAATGCTTTGAGTAGGAAGTCAGCCAGTATGGGTAGTCTTGCTTATATTTCGGTCGGAGAGAGACCGATTGCTTTGGATGTTCAGGCTTTAGCCAATCGGTTCATGAGATTGGATGTTTTCGAGCCCGGCCGTGTTCTAGCTTATACAGTTGCTCGCTCCTCCTTATTTGATCGTATTCGAGATCGACAGTATGATGATCCTCATTTGTGTGTCCTTAGGGATACGGTGCGGCACAGTGGTGCCAAGCAGGTTACAGTTGGTGATGATGGAGTTTTACGGATGCAGGGTCATATTTGTGTGCCCAATGTGGATGGATTTCGTGAGTTGATATTAGAGGAGGCCCATAGTTCCCGGTATTCCATTCATCCGGGCGCCGCAAAGACGTATCAGGATTTGCGGCAGCATTATTGGTGGAGGAGGATGAAGAAGGATATTTTGGCGTATGTGGCTTGGTGCTTGAATTGTCAGCAGGTAAAGTACGAGCATCAAAGACATGGTGGATTGATGCAGCAGATTGAGATTCCTGAGTAGAAGTGTGAGCGTATCACCGTGGATTTCATTGTTGGGCTCCCACGGACTTAGAGGAAGTTCGATGCAGTATGGGTCATAGTGGATAGGCTGTCCAAGTTAGCGCATTTCATTCCGGTGGTAGCTTCCTATTCTTCGTAGAGATTAGCAGAGATCTACAATAGGGATATTGTTCGTCTTCTTGGCGTTTCCGTGCCCATTATTTCTGATCGAGGTCCCGCAGTTTACCTCGCATTTCTGGAGGGCAATTCAGTGTGAGTTGGGCATGCGGGTTGAGTTGAGCACAGTGTTTTATCCTCAGACGGACGGGCAGTCCGAGCGTACTATTCAGATTTTGGAGGATATGCTTCAAGCCTGTGTCATTGACTTTGGAGGTTCTTGGGATCAGTTCTTGCCTTTAGCTGAGTTCACCTACAACAACAGCTATCAGTCAAGCATTCAGATGGCTCCTTATGAGGCATTATATGGTAGGCGGTGTTGGTCACCGGTGGGGTGGTTTGAACCGAGAGAGGCTAGGTTGCTGGGTACGGAGTTAGTACAGGATGCCTTGGATAAGGCAAAGATCATTCAGGATAGACTTCGTACAGCTCAGTCCAGGAAGAAGAGTTATGCCAACCGCAGAGTTCGTGACTTGGCATTCATGGTCGGAGAGCGGGTGTTGCTTCGGGTGTCGCCCATGAAGGGCGTGATGAGATTCGGATAGAAGGGAAAGTTAAGCCCTAGGTACATTGGTCCGTTTGAGATCCTTAACAGAGTGGGAGAGGTGGCTTACATACTTGCGTTTCCGTCGAATTTATCAACTGTGCATCTAGTGTTTCATGTATCTATGCTTCGGAAGTATCACAACGATCCATCCCATGTGTTAGACTTCAGCAGTGCCCAGTTGGACAAGGATTTGACATATGAGGAGGAGCCGGTAGTCATATTAGACCGGCAAATTCGTCAGTTGAGATCGAAGAGTTATCATTCGGTTCGTGTTCAGTGGAGGGGTCAGCCTGCCGAGGCAGCTACCTGGGAGTCCGAGTCCGATATATGGAGCCATTATCCCCATCTTTTCCCCGATTCAGGTACTTTTCTATGTCCGTCTGAGGACGAACGTTTGTTTTAGAGGTGGAGAATGTGATGACCCAAAAGGTCATCCCTTGTTTTATAAGCTAATACGGTGTTTTGAGGCCGTGAAAACCTTCTTTTATCTTGCCTCGTTTTGTGTGCGCATCTCTAGCGTATATCCGGGAAGCTTTTATATGGAAAACTGAGAAAAATGCTAAATTTGCCTTTAAAATTAAATTTAAGTTTACTTCGGTCAACATTTTGGGTAAACGGACCCGGACCCGTGATTTGACGGTCTTGGAGGGTCCGTAGGAAAATATGGGACTTGGGCGTATGCCTGGAATCGAATTCCGAGGTCCCAAGCCCGAGAACTGAATTTTTGAAAGAAATTGTTTTTCTGAAAATATAAGAGTTTTTGGAAATTTGGTTATATTTGAAATTTATGGTATCGGCCCGTATTTTGGTTTTGGTGCTCGGTACAGGTTCTATATGATATTTAAGTTGTGCCTGTAAAATTTGGTATGAAATGGAGGTCGGTTGACGTGATTCGGACTCGTAGTTGTGAAATTTGATACTTTGGAAGTTTTGAGATTTTTCTTTGATTTCTATGCAAAATTCGTTGTTTAAGATGTTATTTTGGCGATTTGATCGCACGAGTAAGTTCGTAGTATGTTTTTGAAGTTGTGTGCGTGTTTGGTTTGGGGCCCCGAGGGTAGGGTTGGGCATATATCGGGTATTACTGATAGCTCGAATCGATAAAATGCTATTGGGTTATCGGTATCGGATTATTGGGTAAATAGTTCGATAACGGTTTAATGTTATTTGACTAGTGAGTTATCGGTTCGGTTATCGGTTTGCCCAATTTATTAACGGTTTAACCGATAGCCCAATAAGTTTTAACAAAATTGTAAATTAACCTACTAAATATATAAAGCCACCTTATGGCTCCATTCTCTCGACAGTTACTCTTCAACTTCATACCTTAATCCTTAGAGTAAGTTTTAAATTTTTCTGAATTTCTCATCTTAATTCATCAGTTAAGATTTTTAGTTTTTTACTTTAAAGAATTAATTGTTCAAATTTTAGTTTTTCTATTTGTTTCTTTTGTTGCACTTAGGATTTTATTATTTTTCTGTAAATTATGTCCGCCTGTAGTGAGATAGTTAGTAAGATTAGCCTGTTGAATGTCTTATTCCTTACTCCTACTAACTTATAACTTTGGAATTTGAGATCATTCATTGAGATTTTCAAATGCAAAGAAATTTTATTTTCTAAAAATGAAATTTAATCTCTCTTTTTTAAGAAGAAAATTCAGTTCCATTCTCTGAACAGTATGATCACGATTTCTATTAAAAATATGAAACTTTTAGATATCTTTTATTGTTATCGGGTAAACCGATAACCAAACCAATAAGGATCGATAACCAACACCCGATAACCGATGTCTTATCGGTTCGGTTATCGGTTTAGAATATTTATAAACCGATAACCGATATGTCGAACCGATAACATTCACAACCGAGCCGAACTGACCGATGCCCACACCTACACGAGGGCTCGGGTGAGTTTCGGATAGGCGTCGAGGTGATTTGGAACTTAAAAAATCTGTTGTTGTGGGTTGTATCTGGTGTCTGAGTTTTTACTCTATGCGAGCGCATGGTAACCCATGCGAACACAATGAACAACGGGGAAGGGCTTGGGATTTACTCTATGTGAATGCATAGACTGGCTCGCGAACGCACAGCTGGGCAAGGGCAACCCTGTGCGAACACGGCTAGTACAGTGCGAACACGCTGCTTTAGGAGGGGAGCTGGGGGTTAGGGTTCGTTACCCTATTCGAACGCGGCTTGTAGCTCGCGAACGCGTAGGTCAGGGGAGTCAAGCCTATGCAAACGCGGCCTGTAGCTCGCGAACGCGGCCAAAGGCACGCGAACGCGGCCAAAGGCACGCGAACGCGGCCAAAGGCACGCGAACGCAATGAATAAATGCCCAGTCTTTTAAAAACAATAACAAAAACGGGAGTTCTTCAAAATATCATAACTCTTTCACTAAAACTGGAAATTAGGCGATTTTTGAAGAGGGATTTCACCACAAAACCATAGGTATGTGTTCTTAAACTCATTTTCTTTAATTTCCATTAACATCCATTAGATTTATAGGCCTAAATCATGTTCTTAAGGGTAGAAAATAGGGGATTTGGGTAGATTTAGGGCTTTTTGAATAATTGGAATTTAGACCTTGTTTTGGGATCGGATTTCGAAACTAATTACATATTTGGGCTCGTAGGTGAATGGGTGATCGGGTTTTGGTCCGAACCTCGCGTTTTGACCAAGCGGGCACGGGGTTGATTTTTGACTTTTTAGGAAGAATGATAGATAACCTATAATTAAGCGTTGGAATTGAATTGTTTAGAATTATTGATGCTATTAAGTTAAATATGTCTAGATACAAGCGAATTGGAGTCAAATTCAAAAGGGAAAGCGGTAATCAAGGCTTGAGTATGGTCGTGGAATTTGAGGTAAGTGTTTGCCCTAACCTTAGCTTGAGGGAATAAGTGTCGTGTCATATTTTCTACGTGTTAGTATCATGTTCAACGTATAGGTGAGGTGACGAGTACCTATACGTTGGTTCCAAGCACGCCCGTGGGTCAAATATTGTGAATTATATGGGTTTTCATTAACTATTACATGAGTCTCACTTTGTGGTTATTTTATATTGGTGGAAATTCTTGATATTGATTAGTGTTGAGTAATGGTTTCAGTTGAGAAATTCTATGTGAATTTATGTTCTAAGTGAGATTGGTTATAGCTGTGTCCCTTGTCGGGACATTATTATTTTATTTTTGGTGTACCTATTGTTGATTTTCCTTGCCGGATTGCTGTTATTGATATTGTTTGGGTGAGGAAGAGAGTAAAGCACGAAGGGTGATGCCGTGTATGATATTGTGAGAGAGTGTAAAAGCACGAAGGGTGATGTCGTGCTATATTATGATATTAAAAGCACGAAGGTTGATGTCGTGCCATTTTTATTGATTTATCGTGAGGATGATAGTAAAAGCACGAAGGGTGATGCCGTGCATTTGTATTTATTATTTGGTGAGGATGAGAGTAAAAGCACGAAGGGTAATGTCGTGTATTATTTTCTTTGTGTTGCTATTTCCTGCTGCTTAAGTTGATATTTGAATTGTTGTCTTATTTCGTTATTTCCATCATTTGATATTTCTTCCCCTCAGCATGTCCCCATTTTTCTTTGTACTTACCTGCTCATTTCTTATTGTTATTATTTCTCCATATATTATTAAACTGCACAGGTTGTTTGGGTTGTCGTGTCCTAGCCTTGTCACTACTTCGTCGAGGTTAGGCTCGACACTTACTCAGTACATGAGGTCGGTTGTATTGATGCTACACTTTGCACATTTTTGTTGTGCATATCCCAGTACAGGACCCTACGAACCTTAGAGAGAGGAGGCTGCCTACAGTTCACGTGGAGACACCGAGGTAGTCCTGCAGGCGTCCGCAGGCCTTGGCGTCCTTTTCTACTTCATTTGTATTCTGTTCTAGTTATTCCAGAAGCAGATGTGTTTACTTTTGTTCAAACCCCTTATTTGTAGTATTCGTAGATAGTCCGTGCAGTTGTGAAACCAACATTCTGGGCTTAGTATTATAAATTTCGATATGTTAATCGGTCAAATTATTAGACTTTGCTTCATTTTGTATTTTCATTTTTGTTGGTTTTGTATTTCACAGCTATCTGATAATAATAAAAAGGGTAAGGTAAATTAGACATTCACGTTGGCTTGCTGAGCGGGTTCAACGTGAGGCGCCATCACGGTCCCGACGGTGGGAAATTCGGGTCGTGACACAGGCTCTTAGCATGGTGTTTTGATGGTAGTTGTTAATGGCATGATAGTCCCCTCGTGTGAATATTTTATATAATTTGAGTTTGTGGGATGTTGCTATTGAGTGCACGAGTTGCACAGGTTATGGCTTAGATTGTACTGACGTGACATGTCTCTAGAGTAGTCATGATGGATGAAATGAGGTCATCGTACCTAGAATGTGTGCGATCGAATATGATTGCGGTATTTTAAGGAGGATATTGATGTTGATTGGCTTAGAAACTTGCTATAGTTGTGTTCCCTTCATCATTGGCAGTATACGAAAGTGTTAGAATGAGGCTTCGGTTTGATAAGAGGTTTATTACCGGAATTGGGTTGTATGAGCAGCTGCGGTGATTAGAAATCATCGCTATGAGTGTTTGGATTGTGCGGTATATCATGTGATTTTCATCTTGTATTGTGGATATGACTTGATACAGCGTGTTCAGACTTATTCAGTTTATAGTTGTGGAATTTTGATCTTGTAAGTTATTTCAGAAGTGGAAATTTAATTCTAAGGTTTATGGGTCAGGTTGGATTTCGAAATTTCAACTGTGTTGTGCTATTGGACCTATATGGTATAGGGTAATGTGGGATCACCCCCGGGTATGTGCATGATAGGTTACACGACAATTTTGGTGGGTTTTGGAACAACTCTGGGCACGTTCGAGAACTAACGTATGTTTAAGTGGGGGAGAATGTAACGACCCGACCGGTCGTTCCATGAGATTGTCCCCTTTTTCAATGTTTCTGCTAACTTATGTGTTTTTCAGCTCTTTTATGTTTTGTTGGGTTGGTTGGTTCGGGTTCGGAATGGCCGTGGTGAGAAATGAGACACTTAGTCTCTTAAGTTGGCTTTATAGCTGGAAAAGTCAACCGGGAGTTGAATTATAGGCAAACGACCTCGGAATGTGGATTTTAGGGATCAGATAGCTTCTTTAGGTGATTTGGGACTTAGGAGTGTGTTCGGAGTGTTATTTTGAGGTCCAGAGTAGAATTAGGCTTGAATTGACGAAATTGAGTTTTCGGCAATTTCCGGTCGGCAGTGGAAAATTAGCTGTCGGAATAAACTTTCGGGAGTTGGAACAGGTTCGTAGTGTCATTTTGGATGTGTGTGCAAATTTTCGGGTCAATCGGACGTGGTTTGGTTAGTTTCGGCATCATTGGTGAATTTCGGGAGTTTGAAAGTCCTTAGACTCGAATCATGGGTTGATTTGGTGTCTCGATGTTGTTTTAAGTGTTTCGAAGGTTCGAATAAGTTTGAATAGTGGTATATGACTTGGTGGTATCGTTGGTGCAGGCCCCGAGGGCCTCGGGATGAATTCGGATGGCTAACAGAAAGATTTGGAATTTGGTTGAGCAGCGGAACTTTACTGCTTCTGTCATTTCCGCACCTACGGATTGGGGACCGCAGGTGCGAGCACCACAGGAGCGAGATTTGGCCGCATATGTAGAGAGTTGAGGAGCTGAAGAGAATCGCATGTGCGCACAAGGACCGCACCTGCGAGACCGCAGGAGCGGGAAGCTGACCGCAGAAGCGAAAACTCCAGGGTTAAGTGAAAACCGCACCTGCGATGGTTTTTTCGCAGGTGCAGCGTCGCAGAAGCGACTCTGAGACCGCAGATGCGGAAAACACTGGTCAGAAGGTATAAAAAGGTCTTCTTCGCAAATTTTGCTAAGTTTCTCCATTTTTGAAGACGGGAATTGAGCTTGGGCAGTGACTTCTCAAGAGGGATCAAGGGTTATTAGTTGGGTAAGACAACACTAAAATTTAATTAAATTTATTTTTTTATTATTTAGAATTATTACTTTTCATTACATAATATAATAATCAATAAACTTTACTGAGTAAATAACGATGCTAAAATCATCCATTTAATAAATACATCCCAAAATCATCCCAGAACCCGGTGTCACGAGTGCATGAGCAATTTCTAGGAAGTATACATGTAATACAATGTTTGTCCGAAGTACAAACTGGACAAAGAATTTAAAACACAATACAATACGTCTGAGGGAGACTCTGAAGCTGCGAGTCGTCTCGAGAGGAGCAGCTCACCTAAGTCCCCATAAAGGTCCCCTAGATATACCTGTACATGTGCAACAAAATGCACAACAAGTGTAGCATGAGTACGAAAACAACGTGTACCCAGTAAGTATCCCGCCTAACCTCGAAGAGGTAGTGACGAGAGGTCAACTTTGACACTTGCTAGAGTTTAATTCAATATAATCAAGTGTGATGTCCAACATGGGTATTAAAATCAAATAACAAATAATAACAGGAAAGGACAACTTTTTTCATAAATTTATAATTCCCAGTTTCTGTCATTTCAATTAGCAATTTACATCTTAAGGCAATTTAACAGTTCAAATCACAGATGGTATTTAGCAAATATCATGCGCAGGAAATGCCGAGGGTCGAACGGCCCGAACCAACAATAAATAATTGTGCACTGCCAAAGGCTCGAACGGCTCAAACCATAGATGCATCTATTAATCTGTCGTGGCGTACGGCCTGCTCCCATGAGAGTAGTGGAAAGAATCAATCCGCTCGCAGAATATATATTGCGAAGCGGTCACACATAAGCATACACATTCAAACAGTCCACCCCGACTATATCGGGAAAGCAATTACCCAAGAAATGACAAAGTTCTCTTTTAATGGTCACAGAGATAGTATTTAAGTCTTTTTTAGAAATTCATTTGTCAAATTCTATAAGATTTAATCATTTTTAATTTCGTCAATAAGGTTACAAGTACGACAAATACAACATGCTTTTGTGTCGCAGATGCGAGTTTTGGCTGGAGCTGGGGAAGCCGCAGGTGCAGGTGCTTAGGTGCACCTGCGGGCGCGCAGGTGCGAGGCTGGAGACCGCAGGTGCGAAGGTTGTCACGACCCCAAATCAACAAGGTCCGTGATGGCGCATATCGTGAAACTAGGATAGCCCTCTAACACAATGAAATCAACACCCTTTCGTTTATAATAAATATATCCTTATATTCCGATAAAGATCTTCTTTTTAAGACAAGTTCAATCAAGAAAATAATAATCCAATGACCAAAATCTAATACCGACCCAGACCACTGGAGTCAACTGTCATAAGCATCTAGGATGATAAATACAATGTATAATAAAGTGACTTTGCTACTACAAGAGTCTAAGGTATGAAAGACAAAACTAAGAACTGGGGAAAAGAAAGGAGGTGATCTGGGGACGCTGAGCAGCTACCTTGATCCTTGAACAAACTCCAAGCACGTCAAAGAATCAACTAGTGAGATGGTTTGGTACCTGGATCTGCACACAGAGATGGATCCCGATCCAATATATATATGTATATTGCTGCGGCGTGCAGCCCGATCCATATAATAGCCGACTGTGCTCACTGGGGGTGTACAGACTCCGGAGGGGCTCCTACAGCCCAAGCACTATGTTGTTGCGGCGTGCAGCCCGATCCATATAATAGCCGACTGTGCTCACTGGGGGTGTACAGACTCCGGAGGGGCTCCTACAGCCCAAGCACTATGTTGTTGCGGCGTGCAGCCCGATCCATATAATATATAATGTTGCAGCGTGCAGCCCGATCCATATAATATATATAATGTTGCGGCGTGCATCCCGATCCATATAATATATATAATGATGCGGCATGCAGCCCGATCCATATAATATATATAATGTTGCGGCGTGCAGCCCGATCCATAACTATCTTCACATACTCGGCTCTCGGCCTCACTCAGTCATCCTCACAAGCCACTCCGGCATCTCATCTCAACTGACGGGACTCAGCCGAACATACCTCTCAGAGTTTTAAAACAGTGTGGTAACAGTAAAAATAGTAACAAGTAGAAAACATGACTGAGTTCACAAATATTCTATCAGGATAGTGTGAGAATAGTGTGAAAATATCCCTGAGGGTCTAAACAGATGGACACAAGGCCCCAAACATGGCTTACAACCCATAAGTAAAAGTAAGTATAAGTCTATGAAACACAGGTTATTTCATGATTTCAAATCAATTATACGGCTTAATAGTCGCTACGGGACAGACCAAGTCACAATCCTTATCGGTGTACGCCCACACACTTGTCACCTAGCATGTGCGTCACCTCATTTATCAAAACAATGTAAAATACCGGGGTTTCATACCCTCAGGTCTAGAGTTACAATCGTTACTTACCTCAAAACAGTCCAAAAACTACTCTACGGTGATCTTGCCCTTCAAATCGGCTCCCAAATGCTCTGAGTCTATCAAAATCATCTTCATAACATCAAAATATGCCAGGGAAACGAAACCCAATCGAAAACTATCAAAATTAGTCACAATTCCCAAAAATTAGCTAAACCCCGCCCTCAGGCCCACGTCCCGGAATTCGATAAAATTTACACCACAAGAATCCCCATCCTCCCCCGACTCTATGCATATCAAGAACACTGAAATCGAAGTCCAAATGACCCCTCAAATCCCCATTCTAAGGTCTCTTAATCTCAAGCCCTAATCACCTCTTTTCCTTTCTTAATTCCTACCAATTTCATGACTAACAGTAGAAAAATCATCACAACCATAAGAGATGGAGTCCAAGTAACTTACCCAATTGATAACCTTCAATTTCACTCTGGAAAACACTGCTCAAAGCTCCAAACCCGTCCACAAATGGTGAAAAATGGGTGAAATTTCGCGAAGGCACCTTTTTATACTTTCTGCCCAGTGACTTCCACATCTGCGAAAGATTTCTCACACCTGCGGACCCGCACCTGCAGTCCCAGGTGCACACCTGCAAAAATGACTAAAGTCCGGACTTCCGCACCTGCGGCCTCTTCTCGCACCTGCGGGCTCGCAGGTGCGATCATGCGTCCGCACCTGCGCTCCTTGGCCAGGCCCCCTTCTTCCGCACCTGTGCAAGGACAATCGCACCTGCGGCTCCCCATCCATAGGTGCGGCCGCACCAGAAAAATGACACCAGCAACAGTTTTGCTGCAATTTCCCAAGTCCCAACCTCCGTTAACCATCCTAAATCTATCTCGAGTCCATCGGGACCCCAACCAAAAATACCAACAAGTCCCATAACCTCATTCAAACTTAGTCAATCCTTCGAAACACCAAAAACAACGCAAAAACACCAAAATCACATCAAATTCAAGCCTATGAACTTTGAAATTTCTAAATTTCACCTAGGATGCCGAAATCATCCAAAACACCTCCGATTGACCTGAAATTTTGCACACATATCCAAAATGACATTACGAACCTGTTTCAACTTTCGAAATTGCATTCCGAAGTTGATAGCCTATTTTTCACTACTGATCGGAAATCGCCAAAAACTAACTTTCGCCAATTGAAGCCTAATTCTACAAAGGATATCAAAACCACATTCCGAACACCCTCCTAAGACCCAAATCACCTAACAGATCTATCCGGGACATAAAATCTACATTCTGAGGTCGTTTACCAACAAGTCAACTCCCAGTTGACTTTTTTAACTATTATGCCAATATACGAGACTAAGTGTCTCAATCCTCACTACAACCACTCCGAACCCGAACCACCCGATTCCAACACATCATAAATAACTAAAAAATTCAAAACAAGGCATAAACAAGAATAACTGTGCAAATTCTACAGAACGACCGGTCGGGTCGTTACAGGAAATTAGGGAAGAAAGTTGGAAGATTAAGGCTTGAAATTTGAGAGGTAAAATTGGGGATTTGAGGGGCCATTCGAGGTCCGATTTCGATGTTCTTGGTATGTATGGACTCGTGGGAGGATAAGGATTCTATTGATGTGATTTTTATCAAATTTCGAGGCGTGGGCCCGGAGGTTGGGTTTGGCCAATTTCGGTATTTGTGATGTAAATTGATAATTTTGATGTGGGCTTCGCCCCTTTTTCATATATTAATGATATAATACTGATTTTGGTTAGATTTGGGGTGATTTGTGGCTGAGGAGAGCGGCGAGAGCGTCTCGGAGTAGAGTTTTGGCTTGATTGAGGTAAGTAACGCTTCCGAACTTGGTTCTGAGGGTTTGAAACCCCGAACTACTTGTTATGTGATTAGAATTGGTGACGCACATGCCAAGTGACGGGCGTGCGGGCATGCACCGTGAGACTTGTGACCTGGTTCATCCCATGTCACCGTTTAGTGATTATTCCCTGATGATATTTGTGCTTCTATCAATGTGAATAAGGCGAACATGTTAAAAATCATGATAAATTATATATTAAGACTTCACGCCGATATTGTTGAGACCTGAGCGGTCGTTTACATGAAAACATGCTAGAAATCATGCCAGATATTATGTTAGGGCTTCACGCCGACACTGTTAAGACCCGAGTGGTCATTTATTGTTGTCATCTCATGTGTTTCATTGATATTATATACTCATTCATGTCATAGCATATCATATCATGTCTCAGTCTTGATAATTGTCGATTTTGTGCATTATATCATTGATCTGGGCTAGTTCATGCATTGTAATCCCATGTGAGCAAGACTGGAGAGTGACGATTGAGTGAGGCCGAGAGCCTGATATTGAGTGACAGTATGTGATCGGGCTGCACACCACAGCGAGATATTGATTATGCCTTCGTCGGCTTGTTATAGCGCTTGGGCTAAGAGAAGCCCCTCCAAAGTCTTTACACCCCCAGTGAGTGCAATGATATTTGAGGGATGGATCTTCGCTGGATATGGATCTTGTCCGAAGTATTTATATTTGAGGGATGGATCTTCCCTGGACATGGATCTTGTCCGAAGTGTTCATACTTGGAGATGGATCTTCTCCACGAGGTTGAATTGGCCTGTTCCTCGGTATTGAGCGAGTGATGTTGGTGATGTATATACGTATTATGGGATGGATCTTCCCTGGACATGGATCTTGTCCGAAGTGTTCATACTTGGAGATGGATCTTCTCCACGAGGTTGAATTGGCCTGTTCCTCGGTATTGAGCGAGTGATGTTAGTGATGTATATACGTATTATGGGATGGATCTTCCCAGGGTCGCGAGCCTTATACAGTACTGAGTGGACTTGTATATGAGAGTGGGAGCACTATGAGCATTTTCATACAGTTGATACATTGGCATGTAGAGTATACTGAGTTATACATGGTTTATTGTTCGTACTTGAACTTATCCTGTTTTATTATCTGTTAGATAACTGCAAACATGCCTAAATTCTTGTACACTGATTCTTGATATGTCCACTGAGGTATAGTTCGTCACTACCTCTCAGCCCATAGTTTGGGTTCGTTACTTCTGAGTTGGTGTGCTCACGTTACCCCCTGCACCTTGTGTGCAGATTCAGGTATCCCTGGCCATGGTAGTGCCAGTTGATCATTTTGGTTGTGGATCATTATCGGAGAGGACGAGGTAGTTGTCTGACGATCGAAGACCCGCCTATCTCCTTCCCTATCTTCCTTTGTGTATTTTGTTAGTTATTTCTTAGAAAATTATTGTCTTGACGTATTTTGGCTTAGTTGTAGTATAGCTCATGACTTAGTGACACCAGATTTTGGGATTTTCTCTTCTTACAATATTTTGGATTTGATTTTATCTTTTCTTTTGGCCTCTCTGATGAAAAAGGTTAATATTTAAACATTGTCATGATAGAGAATGAATTGGTTAAGAGTATAGGCTTGCCTAGTTCCACGATAGGCGCCATCACGATCGGATTGATTTTTGGGTCGTGACATTGGCCCGAAATTCTCCCTCTAAACAAGACTCTCAAACCCCTTGTGTGTTATGGCTACATTATAGATCAATGAGAAGGAATGATCCTCAATTTATAGAAACCCAAAATATTTTCCTCCTAGAAAAAAGACTAGCCAAATATAAAAAATATTATATTTTTCTTTTCGTAAAAAAAAATAATTATGATAAATATATTGCCCTTTCTACTAGAGAAAAACCAAATATATTAAGAAAATTGAGTCAAACACCTAACACTTCGACAATGGTTTATAGTTATTGTTGTTATACTTCAGGTAGAAGGTCGGTTAGGATCAAGAATAAATATACTATATACTACGCTCAATACATAGATGACGGTAAGGATTAAAAATATTGTAACTTGTTAGTTTTGAAAATAATAGTAGTATGTAGGTTTGGAAAATAAAAGTAAGGATTGGACCGCTAAATAATCCTGATATCTAATGAACTAGGAGGAAATTCGCATAAATTGACCAAATATTCTCAATGTATCTTTTGACACTTGGTGAGTGATAGGTGGACTCGGGTATCAAAACCCTTTTTATATTGACACTATAGAGGATGTGGATGTGGTATAATTTTAAAAGATGGAAAGAGAAAGGAGCCTGCAATTGGTAAACAAGCATATTATTATTAGGCCAAAAAATGAGTAGAATTTATGTTGAAATAGGTGCTCATATTTATTATCGGCAGAGTTACAAAATCATATATTCCTTGGTTTATTCTTTCTTTTAGTATGTAAATTCTTGAATCAATTTCATACCTATTCAGACTAACGAATATGAGGTATAAAAGAACAATACTTGATGCTAGGCAATGGCAAATGTAGAACTCGACTCATACTGTTTGGTTTGAACAATATATATATATAGTTAAGAATTATTTGAACCACACATTTAAAAAAACAAGTTCGTGCAAATTGTCACAAAAAATGAGCAGTTATTGATATTTTCAAAATAAACAAATTATGATTTCCTGTAGGAAGATTATAATTCGCCTTCTTATATGCTAGTTTTGTGTTAATTTTGTTTGGTAGGAAGCCGGGAAGGCTTTAGATAAGGGGAAATAGAAGCGAAAACGTGGTAAGTGTCAAATCTTGCACTTATAATATACAAGGTAATAAATAGATGCGATACTACGAGCTGAAGCTTAATTCTTTAGCTCTGAAGTTTCAATATATTTACCTGATATCCTATTTTTTTTTTTTATATTTTTCCTTTTTGATTAATACAATTAACATATTTCATCAATAATTAAACAGGGAAATAAATTGAAAACACTCAAATTCCTCATGAACTCAAGTAAAATCTACAAGAGAAAGCCTAAGACAAATTATGCGTATGGAGACAAAAGAGCATAAGTTGAACACAATAATTTTATTAATGTGTAAAAGTTGTACAAAATAATATGAAAGTCTATATTTATATTTATACAACCCTGGTCGGATAAAGAGTTAAATAAAAGGAATCGAGACTAAGGAGGCTTCATCAGCTTCAGCTTCTTCAAGTGGGCCTCTCCTCCATTGGACCTGTGAATTGCTTCATGGGCTCTAATACCCCCTCAAGCTGGAAGAGGAATCCATCCCAAGCTTGAATATAAAGGCTTGTTGACTGCTACCTAAAAGGGCTTAGTAAAAATGTCAGCTAGTTGAGAATGAGTAGAGATAGAGTGCAGAGTAATGAGCCCAACTTTTAAAGCATCTCGAACAAAATGGCAACCCACTTCAATATGCTTAGTACGCTCATAGAAAATAGGATTTTTGGTGATGTGTATGGAAGATTTACTATCACAAAAAACGTCAACATGAACAAGATCTGCCACACCAAGCTCAGCCAAGAACGAAGGACCCAAGAAACCTCAACAACCAACAATCTAAGTGCCATGTACTCAGCCTCAGCAGAGGCTAGAGTAATGGTGGGCTATTTTTTAGACTTCCAAGCAATGGGGAAGCCGCCAAGAAACACAATAAGGACACTAACAGACCTTCTAGAATCATCAGAACTTGCCCAATTTGAATCACAGTAATCTTGGAGAGTAAATTCAAGAGTATTACACAATAACAAACCAAGTGAGGGGGTGCCAACCAAGTACCTCAAGACATGATAAGCAACATTCAAATGGTCCAGTCGTGGGGCAGACATGTATTGTCTCAAATGTTGAACATTAAATGATATGTCAGGTCTGGTATATTGCAAGAAATTTTACTTCCCTACCAATCTTCTATAGATAGAGGGATCAGACAGCAAATCTCCAGAATCGGCTGACAACTTAAAATGAGGATCTAGGGGGAAAACAACAGGAGTAACATCAGAACAATGGAACTTAGAAAGAATTTCCATAAGAAACTTGTGTTGATTAACCAGAAAACCATTTGTTTGCTTTACAACTTCAAGTCCAAGGAAAGAAAAATTCACTAAGAATTTTTATCTTAAACGGATCATCTAAAAATTGTTTCAAGACAGCAAGTTTACATAAATCATCCCCAGTCACCAGCATATCATCAATATAAACAACTACTATAGTCAAGGAATTCGCATGCAACTTTCTAAACAAAGAACAATCATTAACACTAGTGTGGAAACCCTTAGACAGAAGAGCTGAGGACAACTTAGCATACTATTGTCTAGAAGCCTGTCTAAGACCATAGAGGGATTTATTAAGCTTACAGGCTCAATGAGTAGTAGAAGTAGAGGATTGAACAACCAAACCAGGAGGTATTTTCATATACACATCTTCATCAAGATCCCCATGTAGAAAAATATTGTTAACATCAAGTTGGAATACGGTCCAATGTCTTTTTGCTGCCATGGACAGTAGGCATCTAATGGTGGCCAATTTAACCACTGGATAGAAAGTTTCAATAAAGTCTACTCCTTCCTGTTGACTATCCCCTCTAATCACCAACATAGCCTTGTATCTTTCAATAGAGCCATCTACCCTTTGTTTTATCTTGTAAACCCATTTACAAGGTATAACTTACTTCCCTGATGGAAGAGGAATTATAGTCCATGTGTTATTGACATCTAAAGCTTGAAACTCCTTCATCATGGCCTCTTGCCAAGCAGGATTAGACACAGTTTGATGATAAAATTGAGGCTCTAGTAAGCAATTAACATTAGAAGAGGACACCACTTTAGAACCATAAATAGACGTGCATACATAATCATTAAGATAAGAAGGAGTTTTGGAGGTACTACAAGATCTTCTAAGATGATGATTAGTAACACATGATGGATAATCAAAAGTAGAAACAGAGGAAGATGTAGAGACAGGACTAGCATCAGGAATAGAATCAGGCATTGACACATTATCAGTCATAGAAGAATGAGGGACTAGAGGAAACAAATGGGCAGAAGTAGATGCATCAGAATATGGGAATATGTGTTCATGGAACACCACATCCCTTGTGTGAAAAATAACTGAGTTGGATAAATTAAGCAACTTATAAGCGTTCTTACCAGTACTATATCCAATAAAAACATATGGAATAGTCCTAGATTTGAACTTATATCTGTAAGGCTTAGGCACAACAGCAAAACATAAGCAACCAAAAGCTTTCAAGTGTGCAAATGAAGGAGAGTGACCATGCAACATCTCAAAAGGTGACTGATTTTGAAGCAGGGGTGAAGGAAACCTGTTTATGAGGTATGTGGCAGTCAAAACACACTCACCCCAATAATTGAGAGGCAATTTTAGTTGAAAGAGGAGCACCCAGGCAGTTTCACGAAGATGTTTGTATTTCCTCTACACTACACCATTTTGCCGTGGTGTATGTGAACTGGAAGTCTGGTGAAGGATACCATGGGTAGAGAAAAAGATTATAGCCTCATTACTACCTCCTAACTCAAAAGTATTATTTGATCTCAGAATTTTAACAGGAAGAGAAAACTGAGTGCTAACTATAACAATGAAGGATTTCAAAACAAAAAAGTCATTGGATTTAGATTAAAGCAAGTGAGTCCAAGTAGCTCTAGTAAAGTCATCTACAATGGTCAGAAAATACTTAAAACCATTATAAGTTTGAGTGTGATAGGGTCCCCACAAACCTACATGAATCAGTTGGAAATGAGTAGTGGAGTAAATGGTATTTTCAGGAAAGGGTAACCTTCGCTACCTAGACATGGGACAAATGCAGCAGATGAAAGATTGTTTATTAGGAAATTTATTAGAAGGAAAAGGAATATGCTTCATTTTAGCAAAAGAAGCATATCCGAACCTCAAATGCCATGCATGATCAATAGACAAGGAAGAAGTAGAAAGATTAGCACACACGGAAGGATAGAAAGGAGAACTGCTCTTATTATTTATATCATCATTGGCAGTTATGGTATTTACAGAGGAACTAGAAGAAGAAGCATCACAGTCACAAAGATCATTAGGCTGAAGAATGTAGAGACCCTTCTGAAGTCTACCAAGCACCATTAGCTTCTTCAGAAAAGGGCCCTGCAACAAAACGCAAGCATATGCAGTAAAAAAGGAATTACATTTAAGATGAACAAGCAGTTGATTTAAAAATATGAGATTATAATGAAAAGAAGGAACAAACAGGACATTAGGAAGATATATGGTTGAAAAAAGATAAAGAGAACCAGTACAATGGACCTTAACTTTGTACCCATTTGGAAGAGTCACAAGGTAAGACAAAGGTAATGGTCTAATATCAGTTAGTAAATATTGGTGGGGGGTCATATGATTAGTAGCACCAGATTCTATGATCAAAAATCCATCCTCTACTTTAGTAAAATTGCAAGAATAAGAATCACAATTACTGAAAGCAGAAATACCTATCAGACCTGCAAAGTTTGTTGGACCGAATGGAATTTCTTGAGAAGCAGAGGACATCTTGGACTTTTGAAGCAAATTGAGCAGTTTATCATATTGTTCGTATGTCAGAATGTTACCCCCAATTTCAAGTGAAATCACCTTGGAGCTCTCAGAAGTAGAGTTATCAATAGCTACTATATCAGGTGAATCAAAGACTTGAGCAAATGCAATTGACCTTTTGAATGTGGAACCAAAGCCTGGAGGGTACCCATACAACTTATAGTAGTTTTCAATCAGATTCCCAAGTTTCTTACAATATCTGTACATCAAACTAGAATTCCTCTTCTTAGCAGGATCAAAATTTATCCTTGGAGTGAAAGGCCTTTGAACTCTGGTACTGTCCCTAGTAGTGTCAAATTGTACCCTTGAATTCATAGGCTTCTGAACAATTGTGGTAAAAGAGCTAGACTCTGGACTAAAAACTGAATTTGAAATTTGAATTTCAGCATTGCATACACACTGTCAATATCAGGCAAATGCTTCATTAGAATAATGTTTCTCCTAACCCACTGTAGGTTTTATTTAACGTCATCAGGAATTGTTGAACCTTATGCTCTTCTTCTTCTAGCTTATGAAAGGTCTCTTTACAACCACATGTACAGTCTGGATAAGTAATTGAGTAAGCCAACTCATCCCAAAGCTTATTAATATGATTGAAATAGGAAACAATGTTAAAAGACACGTGAGAAATGTAAGCAAGGTCCTTCCTGATTTGAAACACATTCGTCCCATTTGCTTTCCCATATCATTGTTCGATTTCTTTCCAAAGTTTTTGAGCAGATTCTGTATATATCACACTCTCCCTAATCTCAGTGTCTAGGAAATTTAGTATCCACGCAGTCACCATATCATTACAACGAACCCAGAGTTCAAACAACACAAAGTTTTTACTAGGTTTAGGGATTGTTCCATTGATTATCCCCAATTTATTTTTACATGATAGGCCAATCAACATACTTAGTCTCCAACCTCCATAACCCGTGCCATTAAAGGTATTTGTGACAAAAATTGTGTTAGGCGAGTCGAGTGGGTACATGTACAAATGGTGTTACGGTTCAACAGAACAAGAAATAGTTCAGGTTGAAGGAGTAGTAGTAGTAGTGGCAAAATCATCAATAGGAGCCATTGATAGAAAATTACTCAGTTGAAAATTAGGTTTTGAAAGAATTAGGGCTTTCACAAATTCAATCAATTCTTACATCAAAGCAAATGTAGACAGTAAAACTTATAGCAAAATAAAGTTACCTGACTTCGACGACTAGTTTGAATACAACACACCGTCAAAAGCGCCGAAGCAAACTCATCACCAAAAAATCTGAAACCACGAACCAGCATCCAAGGATAGTGTCGATTGATATGAAATGCTCAGAAGATTGAATTCTTCTCTCTTGTCTTTCAACCCTTGCTCTTGCCTCGGCTTCGCCTTCCACCTTATTAAGCTTTGGACTTCCACCTTCACTAACCCGTGGGAGGGGACCGACCTTCTCTGATCAGCTACTTGGTTTTCCCTTCCCTTACGGTCACGGATTTCCAAGTCGAATTCTTGCAGCAGTAGCACCCAAGGAATCAGGCGCGGTTTTGACTCCTTCTTCTCGGTTAGGTACCCGAGAGAAGCATGATCAGTATAAAAAATTACCTTCGTGCCTATCACGTACGATCTAAACATGTAAAATGTGAACACCACTGCCAGCATCTCCTTCTCGGTCAAATCTTCAATTCTAAGATCTGATACCATGAAAATATTTGAATTCCTCATGAACTCAAGTAAAATCTACAAAAGGAACCCTAAGACAAATCGTGCATATGGAGACAAAAGAGCATGAGCTGAACATAGCAACTTTATTAATGTGTAAAGGTTGTACAAACTAATATGAAAGTGTATATTTATATTTATACAATCTGAATCGGATAAAGAGTTAAATATTAGGAACCGAGTCTACTAAGGAGGCTTCATCAGCTTCAGCTTCTTCAAGTGGGCCTCTCCTTCATTGGGCTTGTGTACTGCTTCATGGGCTCCAACATAAATAATTTGTAAAGACTGTTTTAAATTATCAAGTAAGATAACACCTATCATTTGGTTTATTTTCTTGTTTTCTCTTTCCCTTTTCCGGTAAAAGAATCGACGAATTTTTAGTAGAAGAATTAAATGAATACTCGACATCTATCCACTTAAATAAAAAATAGCTGACATATATATATATATATATATATATATATATATATATATATATATATATATATATATAATCGTGTAATTAATGTATAATTTATGCACACATATTAAGAAAAGTAAATGATAAATTCGACTGTTATTTGTGTAACCCTTTTTAGAAATAGAAGAAAACATCACTTCTTTCCTGACAGAGTTATTGAGACAAGTCGTCTGAACTATATTTTTGCGAGGGGTTTAATTGAATTCCCTTTGTCGGAAAGTTACATTATGCAAATAAAGTGAAGAATTTTCTTTTTTGTTACATATAAGTTGTTGAATCCTCCTTATACCGGGAAAGATTCAAGTGTAGTGACAACCGTTGGGTGTGCGAACAAAGTCCCACATTGGTAGCTGAAAAGATTAGGTGCCTACATATAAGGTGTAAGGATCTCTTAATGGTGTGAGACATTTTGGTGAAAATCGTGCGGGCTGGACCCAAGGCGGACAATAACGCACAATGCTCAGAATATCTTTGGGCCGTTTTAGCCCAACAACAACGTAGATTCAAATTTTTATTTTTTTTTATTTACATCATAAGTTTGAATCCTAATTTCAATATTTTGGAATATTGTCATATGTAACCCTGGTCTGTTACCTATTGGGACATAATCCAGGTAAAGATATCTCTTATGAGCAAATCATAACCAAAAATCATTTTATGCCTTTTATGATTAGCCTAACCAATAGATTAGCATTGAGGTACTGTTCTCTGATGGTAATGTGTAGGTCATGACTCATGAGGCCTGTTTCATCACAAGTAGTCAAAATTTAACAAAACGGTTAAGGAACAAAACTTATCCAATTTATTCATATATTCAAAATTTAACAAATTTGTTGAGAGAAAAACTTATCCAATTTAGTATTTATACCAAATTATATTAGTTTATCACGCGGGTTAAATTAAGAAATTGAATAGACAATATGTACTAACTAACTATGATTAAATAGTAATAATAATGTATACAAAGACACATGTCATGTACGCATTGAATGAGTAAAAAGTAGATGCATTGGTAAATATAATATGTCGTTATTGTCTCTCTTCCCGGTTAGTGCTGCTTGTGTGAATCAACATAGTACTACTTCATTTGATACATCAAGATTGTTCAAAAAGTAATTAATAATCTTAATACAAGATCGAGCTAAGTTTAGGTACGCTAAAAAAGAAAATGAAATCAATTTCTGAGCTCAGTTCTTACTAATCTTATGTGTGCGGATTTTATTTAATTTTGTATTTTTTTCATAATTTGTGGGTTAAACGTGCAATTTTAGTTTTCATTTATAAACTGGTATAGATTGATGAAGTTTTCAAAAGGTTATCAAGCTAATTGACATGACGTTTTAGTCAAAGAAAAAAGAAAAAAGGAAAAAAGAAGAGGAACTATCGAATATAGCAATTGGACCACGTTAAGTGAGGATTTGGACCGATCCTTGCATCCAAAAATACAGCAAGAGTTTCAAAGAACAATGCCCTAGTCACAATAAAGGGCTTTTTTTCACTTTTAGCCCAGCAGCCCAAAATAATTACAGATGGTAACCTAGATATTCAACCACTACCTCGATCTTCTCCCCACCACCGTTAGAACACTAATCTTAGTCAATTCCCCACCCATTTTACCACCATTACTTAAAAAAATTTACTGCAACTCAGTTCTTCTTTATCGGATCTCACCAAAATTCTTCTTTATCACCATTTTTTTTTCCAACGCCAATTGTGACCCAAAATTGTCAACAAATAGTGAAATCTTGTTCTCATGGCAGTAGATTCCCCATCCCCCATTGTTGACAAATCATGCTAAGATCACTCCACTAAAAAATAAATTAATTTCTCACATTGAAAAAAGGTTAGTGCATAGAATTCACATATCGACAATCTCACCTTCACCATCAGTGGATGAGGACAAACTACTAATTCAGATACAGAGAAACGGAAATCAATCTAGCAAGAAACTTATCCATGAAAAATCTAAAAGCACTAGTGTTTACCATTAAAATCGAATAACAATTAAACTTATAAGTTAAAAGACACGTGATTTCACCTAATACCAATTGATAAATACGATGAATAATGATAGAAATTAACAGTAAAATAATGCAAATCAGTATTGAAATGTAATTCGGCCATCGAGCTACATCGCCCTCGAACCTGCTGAGATTAAAGTTAAGTACCACGGTATAAACTGATGAACAAGAACGTTTAAGAGAGAAAAGAATATTGTATTGCTTTGGTATGCGAGAGTTAGATGGTTACAAATGACTAGAACCCCCTTTTATATAGTAGAGGAATTTCACTAATAGTATAATTCTAAATACAGAAGAAAATCTCATGATTATTATGCTATCTTCGGTCTCGCTCGATGTCTATTCCGTTTGGTCTCGATCTCAACTGTTACTTCGAATTCCGAGCTCGGTATCTTATCCTCATGTCTCGTGTCAGATACAATACGGGGCCAATCCTCGATCCATCATATTGGTCTCGGTTAATCAACAAAATCGGGTGGGCACGGTTTTAATCGTATACAGATAGTCCCCTCATTTTTTGAGTGTAATGACAAGAAATGAATTGAGTCCTCGACCTTTACCCCGATTTTTCATGACGTCATCACCATGTCGTAAGCGACAGAGGTGAACGAAACATCCCGTCGGTACAGTTCCCTAGGTTTTTAATGTGTGTCAGTTGACGGTCGGCCGCGAGCAATTTTGAACCGTCGCCATGAAACCCATAAATAGGCATTTTTCCATTCTTTCAAACTTTACTTTCAATCTCTTCTGCTCTAATCTTCAAAACTCTATACATCCTTCAAGTTTTTCATCTGCAAATCTTCAAGTTTCATCATTAATCCCTTCTTAAGACACCAAATATTATCATCTTCATTTTTTAACCTCAAAACTAAATGGCGAAATTGTCAAAGGATATGCCACATAAAGAAACCACTTCATCATCTCAGCTGGCCGACGAGAAAACACCGGTGGAACCACGCCCTGAGGAATGTGTTCCCAGAGGGGTGCGTCATCGGTTCTGATTTCAAGATCGAGAAAACCTTGTCGGTCCCCGGTCGATGCCAGCCGGTATCGAGATACATATGCTCGATACTTGAGAACTTCCTCGAACAAGTGAAGAAATATTGTAACTGGAAAGGCAAAGAAGTGGTGATACCGGCCCCCGAAGAAGACATCACTACCCATGTGGAAGCATTTTTGAGTGTTTACCTTTCACGCTGGGTCCCCTAGATCCAATTATTGTGGACTTCTGCCGAAAATACCAAGTAACCCTAGGACAAATCCACCCTTCCTTTGAGAGGATTGTAATACTGCTCCGATTTTTTGTGAGCAAAATCGACGGGCTCCCTTTCACCCTCGATCACCTTATTAGGTTGTACAACCCCCGGCTCTACCAAGGAGGGCTAATAAAGCTTTAGCGTCGGGCTACCAAGGAACTGATTTCGAGCTTAGATGAGGACAAAGACCGAGGCTGGATGGATCGGTTCGTTTGAGTGAAATACTTAGACCCGATTCCGGCTGAGATCATGCCGTTTCCCAAGAAGTGGAATATGAAACGTAAGTAAGATTCCACTATTAGTTTCTATTTGTCATTTTTGCTTCTTCAATTTTTCTTTTTGACATTCTTTTCCTTGGTGTAGTTGCTGCTTGGATGTCGGGTGCGATCTCTCAACTCGAGATATGGGTTAGGAGCCTGGCCTCGACTTCTACATATGTTGAGAGCGCATGGCACAATCTGTCAAAGGGCCGGTGAGAGGCCAAAAACCATGGTAAGTTTCGTCCTCGTACTTAATTATCTACTAAAATGCTTTTCCAAGCTTACTCGGTTTCCCTTTCTTTTGCAGGTCTTGGGAGAGATGCGACCATGAGGCCCCTATCTGGCGACGAAGAAGCTTCACTCCCGGTTCTTAAGCCGGTAAAAGAGAACAAGAGGAAAAAGGCCTCGACCTACGAGGATCTAGAGCCTAAGAAGAGAGCGACTCGTAAGACGACACAAAACATCATTCCTCTGTCTGTGGTGTCAGTCCAACTCCTAAGTGAGGAAGAAGAAGAAGAAGAAGAAGATGAGGAGGAGAAGGATGACTCCGATCTGGTGGCTCGAGTACGAGCTAAACCGAGGGTAAAAAGCCACCAGATTAGTCGAAGCTGAAATCACTCTGCCTCGATTTGACCAGGTCCAAGAAGGGGATTCAGTCGGAATCCCTGAGCCAACTGGAGCCGAAGGTTCTTCACCTCGGGGTGAGAAGGCGGCTAAAAACTCTATGGAACCTGGTCCTGAGGCTCCTCGTGATGAAGAGAATTCCCCAAGAGACCCACTTAAGGCAATAAAAATCGGAGACTCCCCGTCACTTCCTTCATTTTCCGAGGGAATGATTCGGGCGGCTCGGGTGATGAAGACTCATTATGTAGAAGGAGCCCACGGAGAGGAGGATCTCTTTCGTGGTTACTTTGCTGGGGTCAAGGATGTCGTTGGCCTGAGTGACTTGGAGATACCGATGAAGGATGCTGGCGGAACTTCCTCGAGTTTCAGAATGACCAGTCAATTTCTGGCCCCTAGCATCAACCCCGGGTGCAAACGAACAATCGTCATCTCGATCCCGGAGGACAGACGAGTTTTTGTCGCCCCCGTAGGGGTGGCTAGTTATCTTCGGGGTCTGGTCACAGAGGAAGACCAAGCCCTGATGGACGAAGTGGGAGCACCATGTCTCTTCAACGAGGCACAATAGGCCTTGAATCGGGTAAGCCTTAACTCTCTTGATCGATATTAGTTTCCATACTTGTGTTTTTTTCTTCTTGCCTAACTCCTTTTCTTCTATCTGTGTAGGCCTCGGTGCTTCATGATGAAGCTTTTTCTAGGTCTCGGTAGAATTGAGCCGATACGAGACTGAAATCCAAGGACTCATCGATGAGAAAGTGCCCTCAAGCTTCTTAGTGAACAAATGGAAGAGGAAGCAAATGGCCTCCGAGTTGAGCTAGTTGCGGCTCAAAAGGAACAAAGTGACCTGACCGAGCAAGTAATAAAAATCTCAGAAGCTCATGGCATCGGTTTGAGGGTGATGGTTAACAATTCGATCTCACAGGTCTAGAAGAAACTCGAGATAATCGGGCAACTTCGACAAGAGGTGGATGCGGTAAAGGCGGAGACCATGCCATGGAAGCAAAACATGGACCGTCTTGCTTCATAGAAAGAGGCTACTCGAGCTCAGTTATCCTCGGCTGAAATCCAGCTTCAGGGCATGAAAGAGAAGAACTTGGCACAAGCTAAGAAAATCGAGGAGCTCTAGGCTCGGTTGGTCACGGAACTTGCAGCGGCCAAATCTGAGGCTGACACTGCCAAGGCCAATGCTGAGGCAATCGTGGGCGTCTACCGGTACGATGCTAAAGCAGCTCAAGCTCGAGAAAAGGAAGTTGATGATGCCGCTCAAGTTCGAGCATATTATGTTGCCGAGTATGACAAGTGCCAGTCTCGAAGGGAGACTCTCGAGGAGATCCATGCTCGTGGCTTCGATCTCACTGCCGAGATAAAAAATGCTAAAGAGCTTGAAGCCGAAGCCAAGGCATTGGCCTCTTCCGATGATGATGACTCCGGGAGCATGAGCGAGTCCGAGAGTGGAGGGGACCCCGATGGTGAAGATGCTGCTCCTGGAGAAGATTAGGCACTTAGGATTTTTCCCATTGAATTTTTGTATAGAACCTTGACCGGGCCATGTTGCCCTTGTAAATAAATTTTGACATATATACAAATATCTTTTCTCCTTTCTGTTTTGTCTTTTCTTCATTTCTGCCTTACGAAAATTCTGTTTCATTCATGCCTTATGAAATTGTATCCACAGGTTCGAGGCTTAGGCAATTTTGACCGAAACCAAACTAGTATCGAGTGAGTGCTTGCTAGAACTCGAAGTAGGGTAAACTTAGGTTTTAATTGAGTAAGGATGATCTCTCTTACTCAAAACAAAAAATAGCCCTTAGACTTTTGTATTAGGCCGATGTGGCCTTTGTAAAAAGAATGGATTTCCCCCATTTACGGCTTGAAAGGTTTATTGTTAGTTATATAAAATTTGTTATGACTTAGCATGAAATAAGGAATTATTCAGGAGTTCGAACAATTTTGTACCCATTAGGGTTTTTGAGGCTCGATATTATCGAAGCCCTTTGTAAGTTTGCCGAGGGTAGCCTTTTTAGCCAGTTTATGAAAGTATTCGAAGGCCTATTTTATTACGGAATTCGGACGTCTCCAAACCCTGTCAATTTGGTCGTAGCCTTTTTAGTTTGGGATTTGCCTCTTGGGCTTATTTTCCCATTTCACTTCGAGTTTGCCCGAAGTGTCAGTCCCCGAGTGGAGTGGTCGTGGCCTATACAATTCAAGGATTGCCTTTAAGGTCTTATAATCTCGAAGTTTTGATCTCGTCTATTTTTCGGACGACAGTCCCCGAGTGTGGGGTTAGTTGTTCGAGCTTCTGATATCGTTGGCTCTTAAGCCTGTTTTCACAATAGATCGAGAATATGAAATTGTAAAGTATAATTTTTCTGAGACATGAGATATTGGCAAGGAAAAATTCTTTTCTTAATATATGATTATAAATGCATACATGTTTGATATCAGAGCTCGAGCAATCTATATGAGCACAGTTCATTCGACCGTTTGGCCCTTACAACATTTACCTATCGAGGCCCCGTTGTCTCGACGTAATTTCCTTACAACAAAAGTTGACATTCGAGGGTGATGCCCCCCAATATTCGAGGTTGATTATAAAGAAGCCTCGGATACTGTTGAATTGCTCTAAGTTAGCACGAACAATGGTTGCCTCGGTAAAACAAACCATTTGGGAGAAACACTGATCTAAGGGAAAAAGAGGGCAACGCGTGCTTTCAGACCTAAAGACTTCGTTTTGAAGAATCCATCACGTCCCTGATCAAAAACCTGCAATTGGTTAGTTTAAAATATAAATGAAAAAGGAAAGGTCGTACCTTAGCAGTAGTATCGTTTCAGGAGTGACATGTTCAAATTGTTCGGTAATTGCTTGTCATTTATTGTGCCGAGCTTGTAAGATCCTTTACCAATGATGTCGAGGAACTGATACGTTCCCTCCCAATTCAGACCTAGTTTTCTTTCATTCGGATTTCGAGTGTTGAGGGTGACTTTTCTTAGAACCAAATCCCCGATTTAAAAATGTCGAAGATTGGCTCTTCGATTATAATACCTTTTGATTCGCTATTTTTGTGCGGCCAATCGAATTAGGGTGGCTTCTTGTCTTTCATCCAACAATTCTAGGCTCCTATTCATGGCCTCGTGATTTGATTCTTCTGTTGCATATCAAAACTTGAGGCTAGGTTCCCCAACTTCGACCGGGATAAAAGCTTCGGCACCGTAGACTAAAGAGAACATTGTTGCCCCCGTACTAGATTTCGACGTCGTGTGGTACGCCCAAAGAACCTCGGGTAGTATCTCTCTCCATTTCCCTTTAGCGCCGATCAATCTCTTCTTGAGATTTTGAATGATAGTCTTGTTGGTCGATTCGGCTTGTCCGTTCCCACTTAGATGATACGGTGTTTATAGAACCCTTTTAATCTTGTGATCATTGAGAAATTTAATCACTTTGCTTCCAATGAACTGTGTCTATTATCGCACACAATCTCGGCAGGCATCCCAAATCGACATATAATGTGGTCCCAAATGAAGTCTATGACTTCTTTTTCTATGACTTTATCGAAAACCTGTGCTTCAACCCGCTTAGAAAAATAATCAAACATAAATAAAATAAACTAAGCTTTACCTGGGGCCGATGGGAGAGGGCCGACGATGTCCATCCCCCATTTCATGAACGGCCATGGAGACAAGATCGAGTGAAGTTTCTCCCCGGGCTGGTGAATCATCGGCACATACCTTTGGCATTTGTCGCACTTTCAAACGAACGTTTTTGTATCCTTTTCCATATCGACCCAATAGTACCCTGCTCTGATAACTTTGTGAACCAATGACTCGGCACAAGAATGATTTCCACAAGTGCCTTCGTGAATCTCCCGTAGGACGTAGTCGGTGTCTCCTGGTCCCAAACATATTGCCTATGGCCCATCGAACATTCTCCTAAACAGTGTTCCATCCCCGACCAAGGTGAACCGCGCTGCCTTTTTGCATAGAGTTCTCGACTCCTCGGGCCTGATGAGATCTTCCTGTTTTTAGGTATTCGATGTACTTATTTCTCCAATCTCAGGTCAGACTTGTAAAGTTTATTTCGGCATGGCCTTCTTCGACCACTGATCTTGATAGTTGTACGACAGTCCCCGAGCTAAGTTCTCCATCTTCGATCAATGACCCCAAGTTTTCAAGGGCATCGACCTCGCTGTTTTGTTCCCGAGGTATGTGTTGTAAGGTCCACTCTTTAAATAAATGTAGAGTTACCTGTATCTTGTCCAAGTACCTCTGCATTCTATCTTCTAGGACTTCGAAAGTTCTGTTAACTTGGTTTACCACAAATAGGGAATCACATTTGGCCTCGATGACCTCTACTCCCAAACTTTTAGCCAGCTCGAGACCTGTAATCATGGCCTCATACTCGGCCTCATTGTTAGTTAATTTCGAAGTTCTGATAGATTGTCTAATTGTATTACTTGTGGGTGGCTTCAAAGTGATGCCCAGCCCGAACCCCTTCACGTTTGAAGCATCGTCTGTGAAGAGGGTCCACACCCTCGATGATGTACCTGATTTTAATAATAGTTCCTTTTCGACCTCGGGTACGAGGGCTGGCGTGAAGTCGGCCACAAAGTCTGCCAAGATTTGAGACTTGATGGTCGTTTGGGGTTGATACTCGATATCATACCCGCTGATCTCGATGAACCATTTGGCCAATCGACCCGAGAGTTCGGGTTTGTGAAAAATATTGCGAAGGGGATAGGTAGTTACAACACAAATTGGGTGACATTGGAAATATGGTTTTAATTTCCTAGAGGCGCTTATTAAGGAGAGCACTAATTTTTATAAGTGGGGGTATCTGGTCTCGGCCTAACCTAAGGTCCGACTAACATAGTAAACAGGGAATTGTGTAATTTTTTCTTCTCGAACTAGGACCCCACTTACCGTTATTTCTGAGACTGCTAAGTATAAGTAGAGTTGCTCGTGTGCTTTCGGGGTGTGAAGCAGTGGCGGGCTTGACAGGTACCGTTTTAGTTCTTCTAAGGCTTGTTGGCATACCGGGGTCCATGCAAAATTACTCTTCTTCTTAAGTAGTGAGAAGATTCGGTAACTTCTATCTGAGGATCTAGAGATGAATCGACCTAGGGCGGCTATGCACCCCGTTAACCTTTGTACGACCTTGACGTAATCTACGACCCTGATATCTTCGATGGATTTGATTTTATCGGGGTTGATCTCGATTCCCTGATTTGATACCATGAAGCAGAGGAACTTGCCCGAGCCGACCCCGAACGCACACTTCCCCGGGTTGAGCTTCATGTTGTACTTTCTTAGTATGTCGATGGTCTCTTGCAAATGTTTCAAATGGTCCTCATCTAGCTGGGACTTAACTAACATATCATCAATATACTTCCATTGATTTTCCTATTTGTTCTTCGAACATTCGATTTACTAGGCGTTGATAAGTTGCACCAACATTTTTTAGATTGAACGACATTACATTATAACAATAGGTGTCATATTTAGTGATGAACAAAGTCTTTTCCTGGTCCTCCGAGTTCATCTTTATTTGAGTGTACCCGGAGTAGGCGTCGAGAAAACTGAGAATCTCATGGACGAATGTGGCATCGATCATACGATCGATATTCAGCAAAGGAAAAGAATCTTTAGGGCATGCTTTGTTCAAGTCCTTATAATCTACGCACGTTCTAAGTTTATTTCCCTTCTTAGGGACTACTACTACGTTTTCTAACCATTCGGGATATTTTACTTCCCGAATGGACCCTATTTTGAGAAGTTTGGTTACCTCATCCTTGATGAATGCATGCTTAACCTCGGATTGGGGCCTTCTCTTTTGTTTTACTGGGCGAAACTTCGGGTCCAAGATCAATCGATAGGTAGTTATGTTCGGTGGGATCCCTGTCATATCGAGGTGGGACCACACAAAGCAATCCATGTTATCTAAAAGGAATATAATGAGTTTTTCCTTGAGCTCGTGAGTTAACCCCGTGCCCAGGTATTCCTTTCGTTCAGGAAGGTATTCGATTAGTATGACTTGTTACAGCTCTTCAACCGTTGATTTTATTTCATCGGAGTCATCGGGAATTATGAAAGATACGGGGAATCCAATGCTCATCGTCCTTGTCCGCTCCCTGCTTCTCCGATTGAGTCGAGGACGGCGTTTGTGGTTTCTATTTGTCCTCTTGTTTTCCCTTCAAATCTGATTCTTTTGTTGATGAGAGCGCCGATACCGGTATTACTCATCGACTGCAAACTACTCCGTGGCGGTAGGTCGCTCCCCGTACACTATTTTTACTCCCTCCGGTGTTGGGAACTTCAGAACTTGATGAAGGGTCGAAGGTACTGCCCTCATGTTGTGAATCCAGGTCCTTCCGAGCAGGGGGTTGTGTCTCATATCGCCCTCGATTACATAAAACTTTGTTTCTTGAACGTTCCCTTCTACGTTTACTGGCAAGATAATTTCACCTTTGGTAGTTTCACTTGCCATGTTGAAGCCATTAAGATTTCGAGTTGGGGGCCCAATTTGATACTGTAGGCCGAGATGCTCCATGACCCTCTATTGAATAATATTGGCCGAGCTTCCTGGATCAATCAAAACACGTTTAACTTGAATTTTATTCATAATGACAGATATTACCAGTGCGTCATTGTAGGGTTGTGAGATCCCCTCTGCATCCTCATCATTGAAAGACAAGGTCCCTTCCGACACATAGTCCCGAGTTCGCTTTTCCCTCGTGATCGACACCTTGGTGCATTTGAATAGTCCTATTGGAATATCGACCCCACCGAAGATCATGTGAATCATATGCTGTTGTTCTTCTTATTCGTTCTTCCTGTTTACATCCCTGTCTCTAAGGTGGTTCTTAGCTCGGTCACTCGAGAATTCTCGAAGGAAGCCCTCGTTGAACAAACGGTCTACCTCCTCCCTTAGTTGTCTGCAGTCCTCCGTTTTATGACCATGAGTGCCATGGTATTTGCATATCTGATTTGGATTCCCCTGGGCCGGATCGGTCTGTAGGGGTCGAGGCCATCTAGTATCTTTGATCCGCCCAATGGCCGATACAATAGTTGATGCATCGACGCTGAAGTTGTATTCTGATAGTCGTGGTGCTTATGTAGGCTCAGCATGTTTATCGAAACCACTCTTACTCATGAGCCCTCGGGGCTCTGTCCTCGATCGTTCTTTCGATCACTTCGAACTGGGTTGCGTACGGGGACGACGTTCCTAGGATCTCCACCATATGGTTGATACCGATCACTGTTAGGTCGGGGTTCTATGTCGATGTCCCTTTGAATTCTACCGACGGGCCTGTTTGGATAAACGAATCTGGAAGGATCTCCTAATTGATCATCCTTGACCCTGATTTTTGACTGGTACCGATTATGCACATCGGCCCAGGTCACAACTGGATACTCAATTAAATTTTGCTTTAGCTGCCGTGAGGCCACCGAACTTTGTACGATCACACCTTGATTAAAAGCATGGACGACCCAATCATCTTCGACATGGGTTGGTCCATACGTTCCATCTGGAACCAAGATACAATTCTCTTAACATTTCATTGTCATTCTCGACCTTTATTGCTCCGACGTGTGCTTTGATGAAGGAATCCGTGAGCATGGTGGGAGTCAATGGAATTGGGCGGCAAGTTGTGGTACCATATCATCACCCCTTTCGATAAAGTCTCTGCAAACGTTTTCAATAAAACAGACTCAATCTCGTCATCCTCTAAATCGTTCCCCTTTATCGCGCACCTGTAAGAAGTGACATGCTCATTAGGGTCGGTGGTCCCATTATATTTGGGAATTTCTGGCATGCAGAATTTCTTTGGGATGGGTTTAGGAGCTGCACTTGGGGGAAAAGGCTTTTGCACGAAGTTCTTCGAATCCAAACCTTTCAGGATTGGAGGTGCCCCCAGAATCTGATCAACTCGGGAGTTGTATGTTTCTACCTTTTTGTCATTTGCCTCGATCTTCTTTTCCCATGAATCGATTCGCTTTCTGAGCTCTTCGAGCATTTTCATAATGGCGGGGTCAGTCCCCAATTTGTTGACATTGGACCTCTCCAGCACTGGTTTGACCCCGTGAAAAACTTCCAGTAAGGGCTCGGGTTCGGATCTACTCGGAGCTCAGTTCTGACTTTGGAGTTGCGCTATGGCAACTTGTTGAGCCTGCAACATTTCAAATATTAACCGAAGGCTGACTCCGCCGTCTTCGTCGCCCTATGCATCTTGACCGGCTGGTCGAACATCTCTACGGACGTTATTTTTGGGGTCAACACCCAAATTTGTATTTAGGGCGACGTAGGAACTAGCGTCGATGGGGTCTGCAACTGATACTCCCTCGACGCCAACCTGAGGTACTTCGATCCCTGGGGCGGCTATGTTGTCGTTTCCCTCCATGGAAACCAAGGTTATTGTCAGCGTGTGTGGGTACTGTTTGCGAGTTCGACATGCTGATCCTGAAATCAAAGACACTTACGAGAACATGCGTAAATCAGTGTGTGTTATGAGAATCAGTACTGAACAATCACTATTATCCTTAGCCCCACAGTGGGCGCCAAATTATTTACCCTTAAAATCGGATAACAATTAAACTTATAAGTGGTTTTAAGGACACGTGATTTCACATAATACCAATTGATAAATACGATGATTGATGAAAGAAATTAACATTAAAATAAAGCAAACTAGTATTCAAATGTAATTCGTCCCTCGAGCGAGATCGCCCTCAAACCGGCTGAGAATAAAGTTAAGTACCACGGTATAAATTGATGAACAAGAAAGTATAAGAGAAAAAAGAATATTATATTGCTTTGATATGCGAGAGTTAGATGGTTACAAATGATTAGAACCCCCTTTATATAGTAGATGAATTCCACTAATAGTATAATTCTAATTATAGAAGAAAATCCCATGATTAGCTAAATAACCGTTCTCAATTTGATCCGTTCCGAGATTTCCGTCACGATCTTCGACCAGTCACGGATATCTTGGCTTTCCGTTATTATGCTATCTTCGGTCTCGCTCGATGTCTATCCCGTTTGGTCTCAATCATCACTGGTCTCGATCTCAACTGGTATTTCGAATCCCGAGCTCGGTACCTTATCCTCATGTCTCGGTCTGATACAATACGGGGCCAGTTCTCGATCCATCATCCTGGTCTCGATTAATTAACAAAATCGGATGAGCCCGATTTTAACCGTATACAACTAGATAATTGCAGAATGGCATATAAACTTTATATAATTGCATAATGGCAAATAAGCTTGAAGGACTCCAAAGTGGCCGTGATTTTAGTGGTTAGGTGTGTTGGCGGTGGTTGGGTGAGGCGGAGTTGGTGGTGGAAGAAGAAGCACATGAGGGGTAAGTGAGATAGGTTCGATGAGGTGATATATGCCATGTGACATCCATCTTAGCAATATATATCATGCTACGTGGGATAATTTTTTAAAAGTGATGGGTGTTAACGGTGAAAGGGTATTTATAAATCAAAATTATAACGTCGGGTTATGATGGACCAACAATGAAGGATATAAATAAACATTTTGGAATAGTAAAGGATATTTTTGACCCTTTCTCCATTGTTTTTAACGGATTAAACTAAAGACCAAAGTTATCACAAAGAGCAAAAGCTATTGCAGCTCACATCTCCTTCCACTTCCATTGAGCTTAACTGTTGGCAATGGCTTCTCTCCTCAACTCTGTGCCTTCTATTAAACTATCCAATTTTAGCAACAACAACCCATTTCGCTCTTCACAAATTTCATCCCCCTTTTGCCTCTCACTCTCCAGTAAGCTCATATATATATATATATATATATATATATATATATATATATATATATATATATATATATATATATATATATATATATATATATATATATATAACTTCAATTTATCCATCTATTATTCATTTGCTTTGGTAACTATATGCATTAAAGTTTGTTACTTTTGAAACTTTTTAAGGAAGAAGGCTTGTTGTAAGAGCAACAGAGACTGATAAAGAAGGTGAAGTTCTAAAGAGTATTTTACTTTCTTGATTCTTATGGAGCTAACTATTGTGTATTTTATTTTGGTGATTTTTTATTTCATTCCCGAGCGTTGATTGAAACAAATAAAGATATTGGTTTTTAGTTTTGAAATTTGTATGGCAGTTAAAGCACCAGCACCAGATAAGGCACCAGCTGCAGGTGGTTCAAGCATAAATCAGATTCTTGGAATTAAAGGAGCCAAGCAAGAAACGGTGTGATATTTATTTTATTATTCAGCTAAATGGGTTTATTTCTTTTAATTTATAATTAGTCTTTAGCTATTTTTACTTTGAATTATAATAACAAGGAGGTTTATTCAGTTTGTTGTCCAGCTAAATGGGTAATAAAAATCTGATTTTTGTTCATAGTACTCAATGGCGAAGCCAAGGTTTTCACTAATAGGATTCAAAATATGAAGAAGTAAAAGGCACCAAGAAGCCAGGGGATTCAACATATAATATAGATACATAAGAGAAAATGTTGACCTATCTATACAGTGATATTTTCCGGCAAAGTGGTGTCAAATTGACTCCCTTTGGATAAGGGTAGCTCCACCCCTGAACTAGTACTTCTCTCTCTACATTATTCCTTCACGGGACACCTTCCTTCGTGATATAAATTTTAAGATTCGGGGATATGGATTCTGGTGGGGATACATGTGCGGGAATTCGGCTAAAAATAATTAAAATATCTAAAAATAGAGTTGTAAATTATGAGCCGAACAACAACAACATACCCACTATATTCCCATACTTGGGGTCTGGGGAGGGTAGTGTGTACGCAGACCTTACCCCTACCTAGTGAAGGTAGAGATGTTGTTTCCAATAGACTCTCGGCTCAGAAAAGTATGGAGGAGAAGACAAAGAAGAATAAGAATAAGAAGCAGAGGGAGAGAAAGAAGAAGAAAAAGGAAGAAAGAGGGGGTAAATGGGGGGGGGGGGGGCAGAGTGAGTAGCACCAAAATAGTAATAACATGAGAATACGATAACTGAAACAAACTAAACAACATGGTCTAAATTATGAGACATTATGTTAAAAACTTACAGGGTATTCCGAGAAGGAGAAAATATCGATTAAGAGGAGAATCCGAAAAGGAGATAAAAGGAAAAGACTGATATAGAAATATCTACATACAAGTACTCCGTTTTCTTCACTTTCAACCAACCCTTGTTTTGACTTCAGAATCCATTATATCTGTCTCGAATTTCTCCGCTGATTTTGGTCAAAGTACCCAAAATCGGTTGACCATATCCTGTTCCCACACCCACACCCATGTCGTGTCGGCATAGGTGCGGCATGGGAAGTGAAGAGTCCGGGTAACTTAGGTCCTACATAGACGTCCATATGCTCTTGTCTGTAGGCACAATAGATTATTGAAATTTGAAAGTACTAACATGGGACAAAGTAGAGCTGAAATCGCATGGAGGATAGTTGTTTCGACAGACCATCAATCTTCCAAAATCAATGCAGATTTTGTTGAGAATATAAAGTAATGGAGGAGATGCCAACTAGTTGGAATTAAGGTTTATTTACTGTTGTATTATGTTGTTTCACTTACATTAAGTTTGTTACTTTCCAATAAGTCTTTTTGGTCTGGTTAAAGTATTGTACATCATTTTAGAGATACGCCTGAGACTTGAAAACCTCTAGTTCTAATAAATCCTGAGTTTCCCTAGAAGATAGATTACTTATAAGCAAATTAGTATTGGATTACTTTGGGCCCGCATAGTCAAATGGTTATAGAGGCTTCATATGCGACCCAACTTTATTTGGGATTAAGGTGCAGTTGATTGATATAAATGCCTGTTATGCCTGATATCCTTGTCCACTTTTATACTTCAGAGAGTCATAAACATAAGTCTGCCTGCCGAAGACTATGTACCACATGGAGGACAGGTGAATAACTCATAGGACGCATCTTGGATAAATCATCTCTTCCCATATTGAGCCATGGTCATGCTGGAAACTCTTGTTTGTAACGCAGGACGCCTATGTCATATAAATGCCAGGTTTTGGAAAGAGTTCGAAGAATTAACCTAAATAGCCGCCTATCCAACCGCTTAAATTAGAAATAACCGGCAGATGTATAATATATGTATAATTCATGTATTATATGCGTATAATCGTATACAACCAATGTCTATGTATACCGGATAGAAAATGTAAACAGTGATTCACGCTGGCTATTTTTGTAAAGATCCAGTCATACTGACCCTGGAAACCCTTTCATATTTCTGCATGATGTCATAAACCGTGAAGACCACCTTAAAATTTCCTTCTAGAGTCTGATTTTTCTGCTGGACAGTTAAGGAGGGACAAGAAAGAAAAAGCAGAGAAAAGAGGGATGCGACGAGTATGTATATCCCAACTAAGACAAATTAATTCAAAACTTACTTTTCTCCATTTGTTTCTTTACAGGACAAGTGGAAGATTCGGGTTCAACTTACAAAACCTGTTACTTGGCCTCCACTTATATGGGGCGTGGTCTGTGGAGCTGCTGCTTCTGGTACTACTAGGCACATATTCTTAAAGCTCAATTGCTAGAGACATGTCCAAGGAGTCTTTAAATGTCACCTTCAATCTTTGGCCCTAGATACTTCCAATTTCTATGTTCATATCATGTTTGTGTCATTCAATTTTAACTTCCCAAAAATTAAAGGAATGCAGGCAAAGCATTTATTCGTTAAATTATGAAATGCTCTTATATTTGGAATTGATCACTTTATATTCATATAAACTTTAACTCAGGTGTACATTGTCATCAGTCCGTGTAAACAACTATGAGATTATGAAGCCATCATCCGAATTGCAAAAAAAGAAATACTGCCTTGTGTTTTAGCCTATTAAAAATATATCATGTTTTGGCTTGGTGCTGAAATGCAAATAATACTAGATCTACCATGACAGTTAGCTGTCAATTTAAGTTGAATTTGAAAAATTTGTACTTCATATTCTAACTGTACGTATTTATTTAATGCATTTCTGAAACCTCGTCATAGGGAACTTCCACTGGACTCCAGAGGATGTGGCCAAATCGATTGTTTGTATGTTAATGTCTGGCCCATTTCTAACTGGCTATACTCAGGTACTTGCTCTCACGAGTGCAAGTTAGTGCTTTTCAAGATTGAATATCTACTTTAGAAATCCTGGGAAGTGACTTTTTGCTTTATGTTTAGACTATTAATGATTGGTATGATAGAGAGATTGATGCTATTAATGAACCTTACCGTCCAATTCCTTCAGGCGCAATATCCGAACAAGAGGTATGTCTTGTTTGAGATTGTCTAAAGATATGTATGAAAAGTTAAAAGTAATTCCACATATCCTATATATTCTCATCAAGATATCACTGATACCAGGTCATTACTCAAATATGGGTGCTTCTTCTTGGAGGTCTGGGGTTAGCTGGTATTTTAGATGTGTGGGTAAGTCTTTAAAGATGCTTATTATCTAGTTATTTACTTATCTGAAAACGTCTTAATTCCTTGAGCGGCGTTGTTATAGGCAGGGCATAACTTTCCTACAATATTTTACCTTGCTCTTGGTGGATCCTTGCTCTCGTACATCTACTCAGCTCCACCATTGAAGGTAAAGTCGTTATCTTTGACTATCTTCTGAACAAGCTTTTTTGTACAGTATCAAAATGGGTATAGCTCTGATATATAAATTTATGTGCAGCTCAAACAGAATGGATGGATTGGAAATTTTGCTCTCGGAGCAAGTTATATCAGCTTGCCTTGGTAAATAACGAACTGTCTGCTATTCTGCAACTTGTCGAGATTTATTTTCAAAACTGAAAGAACCAGGTTTAAGTGGAAACGTTTTAACATATTACCTCTCGTAATAATAAACTAGCCTTATAAAAAAATACTGTAATAATAACCTGACCTTCTCTTCGCCTTCTAGTTGCTGGCGCCTCCATTCTGTTTTATATTATACCTTAATCAAGAATTATGTCCATTTACTTATTCTATTCGTGATGGTAGAAGAACACACACTTTAAGGTAACTTTTGAAGCACAAAATCTGATTAGGTTTGAACTCTAAAACACTTGTGGGTGGAGTTAAATCTCGGTTTGTATGTACAATTGCTTGCATTTTTGATTGTGCTTAGGAGTGCAAAGATTTTCATTTACAGTACACAGAATCCTTTCAATTTCTTGATGTAGGTGGGCTGGTCAAGCTTTATTCGGGACCCTTACACCTGACATAATCGTACTAACACTCTTGTATAGCGTCGCCGGTGTAAGATCCTGCAAAAGCACTTTTTATTTTAATTTTTCCATCACATGCATCAGTACTTATCTTATGTTTTATCTATTATTTTGCAGCTGGGCATAGCCATTGTAAATGACTTCAAAAGCATTGAAGGAGATAGAGCTATGGGGCTTCAGGTATATACTCCACGCAATTTAAGTTCTCATACATGACTGGCCATGTTTATGACTGTTCTAACTTTCTTATGGCACTACATTTGTAGTCACTTCCAGTAGCTTTTGGCTCTGAAGCCGCTAAATGGATTTGTGTTGGTGCCATTGACATAACTCAGATATCAGTGGCAGGTGATCACTATTCTTGTTTATTTGACTACTGGCAGATCTATATATTGTTTAATTGACAACTATCAGATCCATATATGTTAACAAGTGACAATCTTTTGACCTATCAAAAAAAAGAAAAAAAGTGAAGCTTTTGGGCCTCCTAATGCTGTGTATCTTCATTGACGTTATATCATTATATCAATATCAAGGTATCAACTGAAGTAAGAATGGATATTGGGAGATTTAGGTTTTAACCTTATCAAATGGTGGTTGTTGACGATCTAATGATTTGTAACCACTGTTATTGATGTGCATGGTAGACACTATTAGTGGTCTCCTCGATCGACTTGAGCACTATATGAAAACCAAGAGATGCTTTAGTTTCTTCTACCTTAGAGAGGCTACTTATCAATAGTTTTGATTGTGCGGAACTCTCTCTTTGAAATCTAGAACTGCAGATTTATTTCCAAAATTATTACTTGAAACTAAGGTGATCTAAAGGTCCAATTCTCAAACCTCGAGCATCTAAGATCATCTAAAGGTAGTTGAGCCAAATTAAGCTTCATTATGCTAAAAGATCAGGGCTATCATTAGGAGAGGATGTAAACTGATACGTGGGCAAATTTAAGCCTTAAACAATCTTGTAACTGCATTATATCTTGTTTGTTGCAGGGTATCTTTTAGGCGCTGGCAAACCCTATTATGCCTTAGCACTTCTTGGTTTAATTGCTCCACAAGTATTCTTCCAGGTAAGTGTTATCCTTATTCGATTAGCATTATCCTGGTAACCAAATAGAGGCCACGCATATCGAATAACTGAAACAGTACAGCTTTTATGGGCGGGGTGTGTAATGAATTTCTTACACTATCAGATTAAATCTAACATGTAATTTTTATGCTTTGCAGTTCAAGTATTTCCTCAAAGACCCTGTAAAGTACGATGTTAAGTATCAGGTACCTTCACTCCCCTTTACATTACAACGTGAACATCGTAAAGGTAAAATAATGGAAGAAATAGTAGATCTCTTAATTTGGCTGTTCTGAAACCGAAAGCAATGTGTCATTTCAGGCTAGTGCACAGCCATTTCTTATACTTGGTCTTCTGGTTACCGCTTTGGCAACTAGCCACTGATATTATATAGAGGAGAAGCCTTGTCCAGGGGAAATAGTCTAAAAATGAGGAAGCTGCTAAGAGTGTAAAGCTCTCTATTCCTGTTACTTCTCCCAAGTACAGGTAGAATGTCGATTAGTATCCTCTCCTCTGCTGGTGCTGCTGGTCCTTCTTCAGGGGCTATAAATTCTTTAAAATCTTTCTATATGTAGCTGGTTTATGCAAATTTTGGTTGGTTTTAAATTTTTTTTTTTTTTTTTTTTTTTTTTTTTTTTTGAAATGTATTTATACTAGTTTTAATTTTGAAGTGGATTGTTGTATGAAACATCAGATGTGAAGTGATCATAAGAATTTCCAATTTCCACTTCTCTATTTTGCAACATACGAGGAAGGGTCTCTTTACTGAATTAAGAACCTTTTCCGATAGTCCCCACCCACATCATTTTAGAGCTAGGTCATTCTATGAATTTACGTCTAGAAATAAATCATATGTTCCAAAATATTCTCTTTAGCCAATACCAGATATATAATCACGTTTTCTGTGACATGTTCAAAGTGGCTATGCATACTTCTTCTTTTGGGGAAGTTAAATGTATTTATTTTTTTGTCAGTGCTTAATAATTTTTTACCCGCCCAGACGAAAATACCTTTGTGTTAGACATGGGTGTTGTGTAAATATTAAGGACATGGTGTCCTTAACTTCATGAATGCTGTGTAAATATTAAGGACAAAGTGTCCTGTATTTGCACTTTCCGTTATTAAATTTTAGGACATCATGTCCTTAACTTCATATGTACAGTGTAAATATTAAGGACAAAGTGTCCTGTATTTGCACTTTCCGTTATTAAATTTTAGGACATCATGTCCTTAACTTCATATGTACAGTGTAAATATTAAGGACAAAGTGTCCTGTATTTGCACTTTCCGTTATTAAATTTTAGGACATCATGTCCTTAACTTCATATGTACAGTGTAAATATTAAGGACAAAGTGTCCTGTATTTGCACTTTCCGTTATTAAATTTTAGGACATCATGTCCTTAACTTCATATGTACAGTGTAAATGTTAAGGACATAATTGTATTGGTAAAAAATTAGATATTACACGTGTAATATCTTGGATGACAAAGCAATCTACGTGGAGCAGTGGAAAAGTGACAACTGGATGAGAGTTTAGAAAGAAGTACGGAACAAAGAGGTACGGGGTAAAACACCCACGAGATAATTAGAAGCGGGAGCTCCAATCTAATTGAGGAGCTGAAGAGACACGGTCAAAATGAACTAGGGCAGAATAAAGGAAAAATTCATAGATCTTCAATCAATTAGCTAAACGTTACAGAATCTTCGCGCAACAGTTACGATTACCTATTGTAACGTTTCTTTATATCATTAATGCTCAATCATTAAGAAGAGTAGACGTTATATTAAGAAATTCCCTATAAATTGGAATAAGATCCCACTTGTATGGACACGTTCGAATCATTACTGAAATATACTTACATTTCTGTGCACTTATAATTTTCCTATTTTATAAGTCTAATTTCTATTATTGTTCTTAGATAATTCTCTTGATTATCAGAAGCCCGAGTACTTCTTAAAATAGCTTTGACTAAGAATCCGATTCTTTGGTTAAACAATAATGTCCTTAACTTGTATTTGCACCTTCTGTTGTTAAACTTTAGGACCTCATGTCCTTAACTTCATATGTACAGTGTAAATGTTAGGGACATGGTGTCATTAACTTCATGTGTGCAATGTAAATGTTAAGGACATAGTGCCCTTACATTTATTAGTGTTGGTAAATATTAAGGACGCCATGTCCTTAACTTCATGAATATTGCTGTGTAAATATTAAGGACAAAGTGTCCTGTATTTGCACCTTCCGTTGTTAAACTTTAGGACATCATGTCCTTAACTTCATATGAACAGTGTAAATGTTAAGGACATGGCGTCCTTAACTTCATGTGTGCAGTGTAAAAATAAGGACATCATATCCCTAATATTTACACAACACTCGTGAAGACAGGGTAAAAACGTCTTTTCATATTAATTTTAATAGAGCAATGGCTATTTTTGCTCAGCATTAAAAACACTGCATAAAAAGTAAATACCATATTAAAAAGTGGCTATCCCACGCCATTTCTACTTCTTCTTTTGGGTTGGATTAGTTTGACATACTTTGGGTGTGTTTGCTGTGAAGGATAAAAATATTTTCCAATTTTCTCATGTTTGATTGGTTTAAATGTTTGGAAAACATTTTTCTCATGAACTCATTTTCCTCCATTGAAGAAAAATGTTTTGCTTACCAAGAGAAGGGAAAACAATTTCCAAAACTCTTTTTCAACCTTCCCCTCCTTATTCCCCATCCCAACTAACCCACCCACACCCTACCCCGCCCCACCTTTTTTGTAATGTTCAACCTATATTGCCTAGGCCTCCGATTGATACACTTGAAAACACAAAATTAAAAAAGACAAATAAAAACATTAAATTACTATCACGGCAGTGAGAGAAAACACTAAAATTGACAAGTAATATGTTTCTAGTATTTAGTTTGCCTTATAATTTATGATGTAGTAATTTTTTTTATTTTTTTTCATTTCAGCAAAATTAGTACTCTATATTTATGTTGTAAAATTAGATGGCCCGAGCCCGTGCAAAGGCACGGGCATTTGTACGAAATTGTTGTGCACAAGATAGCTTTTTTGTTTAGTTAGACTATGGAAAAATAAAAAAATGCAATATCACAAAGCTGAATATTGGCATAATGCGTTTAATATTAGCATAAAGTACATCATACATATGAATGTATTTGCGGAACAAAGTAGCACATGTATATTGTTTAGCTTGCCGGGAAGACCAAAACAGTCAGATTGTTCTACTTCATGTTGGTGGTTCTTCTGATGAAAAGATTGGATAAAATTTTGAGTTGAGGAGCTGCAACTGACAACACGTGCTTCATCTTGGTATTCACTGATATACAAGGAAAAGCACGCATTAGAAATGAAACATATAGTATGCCAAGCTAAATCCATGATGGTCTACAATAAAAGCAATAGCAAAGGCATAATATTAACATCAAGAAATGCATATCATGTGACTTCTTTATTTCAACACCAAGTAAAAGAAAAAATGCAGCACAGCGAAAATGAGCTCCAAAACCATCCTTCAACAGCCCTTTTCCACCTGAAAATTCACCCAAAACAGCCCTCAAACCCAGTTGAAATTCAGCTCAAAAAACACTCGACAACGCAACAAAATCCAGCTGCAATGCAGCCCCCAAAGCCAGGCACAAAACAGCTCTTAAAACACCTCAAAACCAGCACTAAAGATACCTCAAAACAGCTGCAAAATCAGCCACCAAACAACCTCCAAAAACAACAAAAGTTCAACGTCAACCATAGCTCCAAACACCGATGATAGAGCAACAAAAGTTCAACGTCAACCATAGCTCCAAACACCGATGATAGAGCAACAAAAGTATCAACGACATAATATTCAATCCTGCATGAACAATTCTGAGATTTTAGATTACTTAACCAAACTTTAGACTTTATCATCTTTGAGTAATTAGATTCATGTGATGCAATTTGAATGCATGCACAGCCGCAAAAGGAAATTCTGCAAACTGCGAAAACAAATATGGTGTAGAATGAAATTATAGGGCAGAAGCTGAAAAGTTAGTCCTATGCGCACATAGGTAGGCAAATCTTCATGAAAGGAACTGCGTATAAAATGACATGTCAAAGATGCGTTGCTCAAACCTGTAAGACACATTATGCATATTGAAATCCTGTCCCATAGTGTGAATTTCAATCCAAAGTGGATAAATAAAGATGAGAACATAGTTAAACTGACTATCTGTCTATTCATCGAGGATTGGATACATACTAATAATACACTCGAAGATTTTTACACAGTATGGGAATTACAAGTTGACAAATGACCGTCCACTTTCCTCTAGAAGCAAATAACTGGAAAGTACCTCACTTTTCATTTAACTAAATTGTGGTGCCATTTATCAAGCATTTCCTAGTACTGAGTTTTATCATGTATCTCATCAAACATGCCTATAGATAGAGATTTCTATTTCACGGATAGAGATTCTATGACTATTATGACAATCAAAATAAAGCATAGACTTAACTAACAAAAGAAAATGAAGTATGTTAAATTCGAAGACATCCAAGGTACTACTCCATTTATAATTTTTTTTATTTTTTACTTTCCAATTCGTTCAAGCATCCTTTTCACTTGCACGATGATGCTCTTACACAAAATTCTTTTAACTCAAAATACTACCATCTTGCTTCAGTGGCCAAAGGATTGAAGCAATAGTTACTATTCAGAACAACCAGACTTATATTCTACATTATTCAGCACTCGAAATACTTAGTTATTGAAACCTTTTTTCTAAGTTAGTAGCCAGAAAATTTTACCCAAACCTTCAGCCTACCACAAGCTTAGTCTTTTATCCCTGATATGCTTTACAAACTCATATAGGCAGAGCTATATAACAACATCACAATTACAAAAACTAACATGTCAAAGCTCATATAGAAAATCCATAAAAACTGTCAACTGTAACTTAAAAACAGCAAAGTTTGAAAATTGATGGGGTAGTTCAACTTTTTTTTTATCCTTACCTGCTATGTAAGCAATCAACAAAAAACTTCTCAAAAGATGGAGTCCTAAATTTTAGAGTGGTGGAATTGATACTGTCTTAGCTGGATGTATAGATCTATTCTTAGCTGGAAATATAGAGTGCAATATTAGGAGATTAAGGCAGTAGAGATCAAGTTTAATTTCTGTGGTTTGTTAGATTCTAATTTTATTCTTCTTCCGTGCTCATTATTTCATTTGCACTTTTAACAACTTTCAATCTAATAATTGGTAATATTTAAACTCATTAGAAGTAAATTAAAATGGGAGAAAGAGTAAGGTAGTAGCACAAAAAAGTACACATGGTGAAAAATTAGAGCAGCAATCTGGTTAAAGGCAATTAATTTAACACTTCTAGTGCTATATAAAGGTGATTAGTAACTTAATCTACATATTATTATAACACGAAACATAAAGTAGAAGAAAGTTGCATTGTAGCTAAACAGATAACATTATAGATTCGAAGTTGCGAAAATTACCTGGGGTAGCAGTATTGTTGTCACTTTCCCCCTAGAGCAAAGTTCACTCTCAAGAGCCTAGAAAATTAGAATAGAATAACCATAATATTCTAGCTAAACGGAGGAAACAAATGCGATAATTTGCGGGAAACATATGAAATGTCGGTGTTGCTTGATGTAAACAGCATCAGTGTATACAACTGAAGAGTAAGGACGGCAAGCTATATAGTTGTATAACAGAGACAAAAATGTAGTCTGAAAAGTTATGAGGAGGAATAGTACGATAAATTGAAGGTTCATATAAAACAACAGTAGACATACTAATGTTAACAAATAAGAGAAAATCATCATATTTCTGTTATACTTTAGTACTATTTTTGTCTTGATGACGCTTAGTGTTTCCTGCGTTGTAGCAGCACCCATATGTATGGGGAAAATATTGTACAGACATGTGAACAAATAATCAAATACATGCCAAAAGTATACCAAAAACATATGAAGCAAAAGGAAAAGATCAGACGTGCGTCCATCAAATATTCAAAATCATACAGGCTGAAAGAAAAAGCCAAAAAGAAATAAGAAGAAAGCAAAGCACAAGCGCATAGAGAATTTCAATAGCTCAATGAAAATAACTAAACAGTAATCCCTGAGAAAAATAGAACCATAAATTTACATGCTCACCAAATCTGCATGAACCAAACACAGACCAAAGAGAGCAAAGAGTACCTAGTAGAAACCTTCTTCAAAGAACTATACACTCCCTCAATACCATCTAATTCACCCAAAATCAAAACCAATTATGCAACCCAAACATGCACTTACATGTGTATTCCAAATATACATGTGAAAATGAGATACCCACTCAAATATAAATGTAAAAAACTAAAACATACCCATTCAATTTCACTACAGAGAAGCTAGCTTGGCAACTAAAGAAAGAATAGAAAATTTGCAAAAATTAAGAAATATCGTAAAAGCCAATTAGATAAACTGGAAACAAAAGGGTAAAATTTTGAAGCAGAATAGAAAGGGATACTGAGAAAAATAGAACAGTGAACGGAAAAAAAGGTGTGACTGAGCTATAGAAATTTATTCTAAATTCATAAAATAATTCATTTTGTTGGTCAATGTCAGAAAATACAATTTTGAAGAAAAAGAGAAACTCAGTTGTAAAATTATTGACATGCATGTAAGCAATCAACGAAAAAATTCCGAAAAGATGGAGGGGCCCTAAATTTTATTCAAAAACAGCAGATATGAAGACCAAATTGGCAGGTACATGCAAGACATAGGATAGCTCGGTCAAAATCAGACAAGTCCAAATCCCAAAATTAGAAGATGAAAATTGAAAAACGTAAAGCATGAATAATAATAAATAATGTAATTTATAAGAATTCCAAAAACTGCTAGATAATATTTGAAAATAGGAAACCAAGGAAATAATAGTTAACCTGAAAATAGATATTATTTGCAGTATTCCTCACAGGTTTGAACCAAGATATCTATATGAGCAAATCAGAAAAAATATTGACATGCATGTAGAAGATTTAACAGGAAACCATCCAAAAAAATAGAAATCTAATTGATACCCACCAAGAAAAAAGGAAGCTAACATATACCAGGAAATGGTGATTACCGACAAAGAAAGCGATGAAACTAAAGAAGGTTGCAGAATAAACTCACCTAAACAAAGAGCACATATACTTCTATAGAGGAACAGAAAAAAGAGGAAGACAAATAACAAGAATCAGAAATAAAAGAGATGTAACAGTAGGCCAAATCTAATTATTCCAACAAAATTAGTGGGAAAAAGAAAGAACAGGAGGAAGAACAAGAATCAGAAATAAAAGAGATGAAAAAAATAGAGGAGAGAGCAGTACCTTTTTTAGAGAGAAATGCAAAGAGAGAAGAAGAATAACAAATCTAAAATGAAAAGGTAAAGAGAAGAAGGCATAGTATAGAGAAAGATCTGACGTTAGTGGCCCATCTTCTAGAAAAAACACCACGTGAATTTACGAAAATACCCTTCGTAGTACCAAGCCTTTACTTATATATACTAGAAAAAGTACTTTATGTATACGGTAGAAACCGAGCTCATCTATTGCATGACAGATTGGGAATGAAACATAATGGATTGAAGATTGGCCCATGGGTTCCATCGAACCTAGGTACGAGGTTAGAACATGCGTCTTCAAGATTGAGTCTGTGACCCCGAAACTGACTCCGACTCCTAATTAGCTCGAGAAAACATTGTCGAACCAAAATAACGGAAGGCCGAAATATGCGTAACCGATCGTCATGGCGGAAATCTTGGTACATATCAATGAAACCGATTAATTAGCAAAATTATGAGATTTTCTATCTTGTATAAAATTGTACCTAAAGTAGGACTCCTCTACTATATAAAAGGGGTTTGATTATTTGTAAAGTACATTGGAACACGCATCCCAAAGAAATATACTATTATTTTTAGTTATTATTCCATCACTCTGTTCCGACATCGTTTACAACATTTTTATCTCGAGGGTGATCAACTTTCAAGGTCAAGATTATTCAACTTGTGTGTTTGCATTTACCTTTTTATCATTAATTTCAATTTGAATCTGATTTCTTATTTTATATCAAGTTAGACCACATATCCTTTAAACCGCGTATAAATTCAATTGTTATCCGATTTTGAGGGTAAACAGTTTGGCATCCGCCGCGGGGCTAAGGATAATAGTGGTTATTTGATACAAATATCCATAACACACATTGCTTTACTCTTGCTCTTTGAAGTGTCTTCGGTTCTAGGCTAAAATACAAAAATGTCAAACCCTCAATCAACACCCTTGCATGTTGACAACGAGTCCAGTCACCAAGGTGAAAATAATAACATAGCACACAGTAACGAAATGCCACCTTCCGATCCCGCTGGAATTCTGATCGCAGATATGATTGACGCTAATTCTCATGTGGCTATCGATGCAAACTTGCCTACCGACCCGAAAATAGCGTTCGTGGTGGAGCTTGATCGGCAACTTGAAACACATAAAACGTTGAAGGAGATGGGATCAGTCTACGAGTGATCTTCTAAATGTCATAGTCTCAACAGGCGGCGATAGCTCAGTTACAGAACCAAAGCCGAGCACCAAGCAGGATTGAGCCTGATCCTCCCCAGGAAGTCACCTGCATGGATCAATCAGTCGTAGAAAGGTCAAACCAACACGAATTGGGGACTAACCCCGAGATCATAAAGATGCTCGAGGAGCTCACAAAACGGATAGAATCAGGGGATAAGAAGATCGAGGCTAACGACAAAAAGGTGAAAACTACAATTCCAGGGTAGACCAAATCCCAGGAGTACCTCTGATATTGAAGGGCCTGGATTCCTGGAAGTTCGTGCAAAAACCTTTTCCTCCGAGCGCGACCCCGAAGCTGATCTCCAAGAAGTTCCATATGCCTGAAATACCCAAGTACAACAGAACGACCGACCCAAATGAGCATGTAACCTCTTATACATGTGTTATCAAAAGGAACGACCTCGAGGACGATGAGATCGAGTCTGTTCTGTTGAAAACATTTGGTGAGACCTTGTCAAAGGGAGCTATGATATGGTATCACAACTTACCTCCTAATTCTATTGACTTATTTGCTATGCTTGCAGATTCTTTCGTAAAAGCACACGTAGGTTCCATCAAGGCCAAGACTCGGGAATCACACCTTTTCAAAGTTAAACAGAAGGATAACGAGATGCTCAGAGAGTTCGTGTCCCAGTTTTAAATGGAATGAATGGATCTATCGCCAGTCGCTGATGATTGGGCTGTTCAAGCTTTCGCACATGGACTTAATATTCGAAGCTCGGTGGCTTCACAACAGCTGAAGCAGAACTTAATAGAATACCCGGCTGTTACATAGGACGACGTGCATAACCGGTATCAATCAAAAATTAGAGTCGAAGATGATCAACTCGGGGCCCATTCGGGGTTTTTCTATCCAGTCAGAACCCTCGACAGAGTCAGGAGAGAGAGATCGATCGTGAACCGAGGCCAAACATGGATCAATATCAGCCGTATAACAGAGATTGGAGAAGCAACGAGTTTTGGCAAAACTCCATGAGAAACGAAAGGAGAAATGACCGAGGTCAAAGCAGTCAGGTACTTATGACCAAAAATGGCTTCGACAGGTGCATTGGGCCTAAAGACGCACCGAGGTTATCAGAATAAAAATTTAATGTCGATGCTGTCGCCATTGTATTTTCTATCCGGCACATCAAAGATACCAAATGGCCTCGAACTCTATAGTCTGATCCAACCCAAAGGCATCCTAACTATATGTGCAAATATCATAGCACTCACGGTCACAAAACGGAAGATTGTCAACAACTGAGATAGGAAGTAGCTCGTCTATTCAACAATGGGCACCTTCAAGAATTCTTGAGTGACCGAGCAAAGAATCATTTCGGGAACAGGGATTCCAACAAACAGGCAGAACAAGAAGAACCTCAACACGTCATCAATATCATCATCGGCGGGGTTTATATCCCATAGGGGCCGATGTTGAAACGCACCAAAGTATCCTTCACTAGGGAGAAACGAACTTGAGACTACATACTAGAAGGAACTTTATCTTTCAACGATGAGGATGCGAAAGGGATGTGTAGCCCCACAATGATGCACTAGTAATATCTGTACTCGTAAATAAATTTTGGTTTAAACGTGTGTTAATTGATCCATGTAGCTATGCCAACATCATTCCGTCAAGGGTCGTGGAGCAACTCGGTCTACAAGACCAAATCGTGCCTGCAGTTCGGGTTCTAAACGAATTTAACATGGCGTGTGAGACCGCTAAAGGCGAAATAATGTTACCAGTGAACACCGCCGGGACCATCCAGGAGACTAAATTTTATGTGATCGAAGGGGACATGAGGTACAATGCTCTATTCAGAAGGCCATGGATCCACAACATGAGGGCGGTGCCTTCGACACTACACCAAACACTGAAATTCCCAACACCTGATGGAGTTGAAACAGTCTACGATGAACAACCGACTGCAAAGGAAATGTTCGCGGTCGAAGAGGTGATACCAGCATCTACAGTTTCAACATCAAAGGGCCCAAACCAGATGGTCAAAAACGGGGCCAAATAGCGATCACTGATTCCATCTTCGGTAGATTCAGACAAACAAAAGGAAGTCGAGGATGATGATTATGGGGTTCCCTGATATTTATAACCCCCGATGATTCCGACGCAACTAAATCGACGGTCGAGGAACTTGAACAAGTCATATTGCGAGAAAGCTTGCCCGTTTGAAAGGTATACCTGGGCACGGGGCTAAGCTCCGTGCTTAGGGAAAAACTCATTCAATTTCCTATAACTAGTGAAGATTGTTTCACTTGGTCCCACCTCGATATGACAGGTATCCCGCCGGAGATAACCACTCACAAGCTAAGCTTGGACCCAAAGTTTCATCCGGTTAAACAGAAGAGGAGACCTCACAAGCCAAGACCAAAGAATGGAATTGGAGTGCGGTCAGCGATGTTATTGTGCAGTCGCGTAAGACCCTCCGTTGAGGCGATTACAAATATGCTACCACGAAAGTGAAGTTCAGAGAAGCTGCAGCCAAGTGCTAACACTACCACTGACCGCGTTACAAAAGTGCGGCCGCAACTGGATTTACACTGACAACGATGATAGCGGTTCAGAGGCCTTGCAATCTTTGGTCAAGAAATTAACGCGGTCCGCGTCTACATTACGCGGCCGCGAAGCCACCTGGCGTGGAGGCGATGGATATTCCACTGGGAGCGAGATCAGGGGTTCAGAGAGTTTGCAAATGAAGTTAAACTGAGGAGCGCGAGCCACAAACATTTTACGCGGCCACGATAGAAGCAAACACGGACACAACTGGATTTACGCGGTCCACGAAACAAAATCCAGTCCAGATCCAAAAGAAGAACAACGCGGACCGCGCTCGTTATTGCGCGACTGTGAATGGCTAAGCGCGAACGCACCCGGTTTTACGCTGTCAGCGGAACCTCGGTAGGGGAATTTTTGTCCAGTAATTTTAGTTGTGTATAAATAGATATTTTTCACATTTTTAGGTTAAGTTTTATATTGGAGAGCTTGTGAACAACTGTATTTTACCACTTTGAGTAATTTTAGAGTAGTTTTGGCTGATATCTTTAGATTTTATTCTTGTAATTGACTTTTATGGCTTATATTACACCTTCATCTTTGATTTCTACCATTATAATGAGTAGCTAGGGTTGTGACCTAACTCTAGTGTGGGTATTTAATGGGTCTTCAATTTTAGGGCTTAATTGTTTATGGGTTAGTGATAATTAGCTTGTTTCATGCTTTAACTATAGAATTGATGGTTGCAAACACTGATTCATGCCTTTTTGACTTAGGCTCTTCTTGAGAAAGAGGGCCCAAGTCTAGAAAAAATAGGGTAACAAGGGATTGAGATGAATTCAAGAGATTGATAGCCCTAATTAAAGGGTTAAACCTAGAGACAGTAATATCCTACTCGAGCCAATTTCACTTGCATTATTTGTACACCCATTTATGCTTGAGAAATCCAAATCGAGCAAAGTCACTCAAATTATCGAGAGGTATAGAGTGAGTATTTATGTGTGAAGGTTGTATCACGACCCCAATCATAACAAGCTAGTCCTAGATTCTAGACCCCTTTAGATACTCGCCTAGGTGGAAGCCACTTCCATATTGCTTTTTATCATTTGAAAAACTCCTACATAAACATTGTACTTAGATTATTTTTAGCCTTCTATAACATTATTAGAATATAAACAATTCCAAGCATGGCCAGAAGTGCAATTAAAGACAACATGCATAGCTGGATTAGGTAGAAATCCAACTCCCAACCAATATTAACTACTGGTGGATATCGATCCCGACCTATCGGGTAAAACTACATCAACCACTCCTCGCCATTATATAGTGGTGTAGGGTTGGAACTGATCACCTTTTGGCGCCGTTGCCGGGGAGTTAAACGGTGTTGGCTATCTATCTGAATAGTTGTGTGGATTGTTTTTCTTTCCTTCTATTTTACTAACTTTTGTGTGTTAAGCGCTTTAGGTACAATATGGCTGATCCTCTCGGCAATGTTCTCCCGGGGGAGGAGGTAGATGATAATCTGTGATGATGAGGTGCATCTAGTACCTCAAGCTCAACGACGAGGCCGTCAGGCCAATGACAATATTCCAGACCCTCCCCCACCTCCTCTACGGGAAGCTCATCGGGTCCTTCCTAATGAAGGTTACGCCAGTGCAATTGTCCCACCCCGAATCTGAGCAGGCAATTTCCAGATTACAAATGTTATGTTGACGTTATTGGAGCAACGAGGGTTCTTCACAGGCGCTCCCCATCAGAATGGTTATAAACACCTAAAGGGCTTTGTAGATACCTGTTGGGGAAGCAAACAAACAAACGTGTTGGAGGATGCATTGAGACTAAGATTGTTCCTTTTTTCACTTAGAGGGAAAGCTTTGGACCGGCTCGAAAGGCTCCCTAACCATTCCATCACTACGTGGGATGAGTTAGCAGATAAGCTTATATCCAAGTTTTTCTCACCGGGTCATATGGCAGCATTAAGGGATGAGATATTAGCCTTCAAACAGGAACCCAATGAACCCCTTCATGAAATCTGGGAGAGATATAGAACTATGGTCAAGGAATGCCCCAATAATGACATGACCAAAGCAATGATCCAACAGACATTCTATCGGGGTATAAACACGACCAATCAATGTGTAGTGAACCAGTTAGAAGGGGGAGATTTTATGAAGATGTCTTATGACGAGGCTTGTGACATACTTGATGAAATGGCTTACACTTCTTCAGCTTGGCAGAGTCGGGCAAATGTTCCCCAAAGTGACCCGAATGTAATCAATCTTCATAAGGAACTCCAAGACCACAGACAAGCCATAGCTGAGTTGAGAACAACCATGAGCCAGTTAGCCAAAGCACAGTTGCAGCAGATTCAAGGACCAAAACAAGTAAATGCAATGGAAGGGGTCAATCTAATGGTCAACAAGATGAGACAATGTGGTCAGCAAGTGCAAGGTAATCAAGATCAATATGAACAAAGTGGAAGTGGATACAACCAAGATGATTTATATGATGGCCAAAGCGAGGAAGATTTGTATGCAAACAACTATCAAGGACAACATATCAATTCTCTAAATCAACAATGGAGATCGCAAGGGAATAATCAGAATTGGAACAATCAAGACCAAGGGAATTGGATCAATGTCAATTACAACAACTCAAACAATCGGGGGAATAACTACTAGAACTGGGGGAATCAAGGAAACAACAATAGAAAATAGGGAGGTAATAACAACCAAGGTGGTTGGGGTAACAATAATCAAGGCAATCGGGGGCCGGGCTTTCAAAGGCCCCAGATGTATCAACAACCCAACAATCCTCCTCTGTATAAATCTCAAGGGCAAAGTTCTTCAAATAATGAGATGGGGAGGATAGAGAGCATGTTTAAACAGATGATGGAAAGGAATGTCGATTCTGTTTTTAGAGACTTCAATACTACACAATAATATAAGTTAATTGTGCAGTACCCAATTTTCGAGTGCTGTCTAATAAGAAGAACCTGGTTCATCTTGGTGTACTGCTTTCTACTGTTGCGGAATAATAAAGCAGTAAAGTAAAGACACAAAGATTTTTACGTGGAAAACACCTGGCTCAAAAGGTGAAAAAATCACGACCTACTCCTCAGTAGGATTTGCTCAAACACTTCACTAAAAACTCTGAGCCAAACGGACTTACAAAATAAACTCTTTTGTAATCCTAGGACTAACTCTAATCCTCTTTGTATCAACTAGCCTCTAGCTAATTTCTACAGATTTCAAGCTAACTCTAACTTGAACAATGTGTACCTATTACAATTGCTTCTATGAAATCTGAAAAGATACAATGTTAAAACTCCTACTACACATCAACTAGACTCAACACACAGACGATGAAACTGTTTCTTCTAGTTGAACTGTAGCCTTCGCACAATACTTCTGCTTGAAAAATATCCTGTGAACTTTGCTTTTCAGAACTTGATTCACTTTTGTCTTTGTGCGTCGTCAATTTCAGCAGTAATACATTGAGTATTTATAGAGTCAGTTGTTGAGTACATGGTTCAATTCTGATCCAACTCTACCTGGGTATACGAGTTTGACTATGACTCAACTTCCTTCTCTATTTCTGTCCTTGCTGAAATCAACTTCAATCTTCTTTATCAGTTTTCAATCTTTTCGTATTAGGAGACATCCTTTTAGCTCTTTGATACTCAACAATCACTGATATCTCCTATGCATGAACAATTCTTGTGCCAACTATTCCATTCAGATGTGTGTGCTCTGATGGACCTGGTTCAACTTGTCAATCTTCAAAACCCATTCAATGACATGGGCTAACAGATTCCGATGCTCAAATTGCCTCCCACACTACTTCCATCCGCAACCTAGAAGTCCAAATGGGCCAAATCTCGCAAGTATTGAACACTCGCCCTAAGGGGGCTCTACCAACTGACACGGTAGTAAACCCGAAGGGCGGGAACAATACAGGCCATGCTATATCGGTGACCACTAGGAGCGGTCGAGGTGGTGAAACAAGTACCTTCAATCAAAAAAAAATTGTGAATGAAGATGTTGTGTTGCAAAATGATGACGATCCAATAGTTGATGAGCAAGTGAGCGAAGAGAATTTGAATGAGGAAGTAAGGATCGACATTCATGACAACGAGGAGGAGACTCAAAATGAAGTGAACCCGTCTAGGGAACACATGTTTGACATACCGAAAACGCTAGTGCCAAAAGCCAAGGCTCCTTTGCAAAGTCCTACTCCACATTATCCTCAAAGACTTGCAAAACAAAATAATGAAAATCAATTTAACAAGTTTATTGAGATGATGAAAAGCCTGTCAATCAATGTACCTTTGGTGAAAGCACTTAAGAAAATGCCGGGATACACCAAGTTTATGAAAGACTTGGTGACTAAAAAGAGATCTATAGATTGAGAGACCATCAAAATGACTCATCAAGTTAGTGCAATTGTGCACTCGATGGCTCCAAAGCTTGAAGATCCCGGTGCATTTACCATTCCTTGTACCATTGGGAGTGCGAATTTTGCAAAGGCCTTGTGTGATTTGGGAGCAAGTATAAATTTGATGACTTAATCCATATTCAAGACTTTGGGTATTGGTCAACCGAGGGAGACTTCAATGAGATTGCAAATGGCAGATAGAACAATGAAGAGGCCTCTTGGTATTATCGATGATGTTCTTGTACGGGTCGACATGTTTATTTTGCATGCTGATTTTGTTATTATCGACTGCGAAGTCGACTATCAGGTGCCTATAATCTTGGGAAGACCTTTCCTAGCAACAGGGAAGGCTTTGGTTGATGTGGAAGCAGGGGAGATCACCTTCCGGGTGGGCGATGAAAAGGTTGTATTCCACGTGTGCAAATCGATGAGGCAGCCGAATAGTAATGAAGTTTTCTCTTTTGTGGACCTCGTGACGAAGGTGACAGTTGATGAAACAAGTGCAATGATCAATATGGAAGATCCTATGGAAGCTGTATTGTTGAACCATGAGGATGATGAAAGGGATGGCTTGATTTAATGTGCAAATGCATTGCAAGGAATGGGATCCTATTCATATGGGCCCCGTAAACTTTCCTTGGACTTGGAAAACCGGAAGACTCCACCGACAAAGCCCTCGATCGAGGAGCCACCAACATTTGAGTTGAAGACTCTTCCTTCTCACCTTAGTTATGAGTTCTTAGGCCCATATTCTACATTACCTGTTATTCTTTCTGCTTGCTTAACCAAAGTGCAGGTAAACTCCACTCTTGAGGTGCTTCAAAGAAGAAAAAAGGCAATTGGATGGACCTTAGCTGACATTCGGGGCATAAACCCCGCCTTTTGCATGCATAAAATTATACTTGAGGATGATGAAAAACCGTCCGTGGAACATCAACGGAGGTTGAATGAGGTTATGCAAGAGGTCATCAAGAAGGAAATTATCAAATGTCTTGATGCTGGGGTGGTATAACTTATTTCAGATAGTGCATGGACTTCACCGGTGCAGTGTGTGCCTAAAAAGGGGGGTATGACTGTTGTGACAAATGTTAAAATTGAGTTGATCCCTACTAGGACCGTGACCGGATGGCGGTTATGCATGGACTACCGAACGTTTAACAAAGTGACCAGAAAAGATCATTTTCCATTGCCATTTCTTGATAAGATGTTAGACAGACTTGCCGGGCGTGCCTACTATTGTTTCTTGGATGGATACTCAGGTTACAACCAGATTCTTATAGCTCTGGAAGACCAAGAGAAAACGACCTTCACATGTACATTTGCCATTCTCACGGATGCTGTTCGGATTGTGTAATGCACCTGCTACCTTTCAGCGGTGCATGATGGTCATATTTACGGACATGGTGGAGGACTTCCTTGAAGTCTTTATGGATGATTTTAGTGTGGTTGGAGACTCATTTGAAGAATGTTTGAAAAATCTTGACAAGTTGCTAGCCCAATGTGAAGAGACAAATCTTGTGCTTAATTGGGGAAAATGCCACTTTATGGTCGAGAAGGGCATTGTCCTCGGCTATAAGATCTCAAAGAATGGAATCGACGTGGACAAGGCAAAGATAGAAGTGATTTCAAAGCTACCTCCTCCTACTTCCGTCAAGGGAGTTAGGAGTTTTCTTGGGCATGCAGGATTCTACCGAAGGTTCATCAAAGACTTCTCCAAAGTGGTGAATCCCTTGTGCAAGATGCTAGAAAAGGATGCAAAATTTGATTTCAATAAAGAGTGCATAAAGGCTTTTGAGCTCTTGAAGTATAAATTGACAACCACTACAATCATTGCCGCACCCAATTGGAGCTCTCCCTTTGAGCTTATGTGCGACGCAAGTGATGTTGCGGTAGGAGCGGTCTTGGGGAAAAAGGTGAACAAGATATTTTCACCCAGTGTACTATGCAAGCAAAACGATGAATGATGCCCAGGTTAATTATACAGTGACGGAAAAAGAATTGCTAGCAATTGTGTTTGCCATGGAGAAATTCAGGCCTTATCTCATGGGTGCCAAAGTGATTGTTCACACCAATCACGCGGCTCTCCGTTACTTGATGACCAAGAAGGACTCGAAAGCTAGATTGATGAGATGGGTTTTGTTGCTTCAAGAGTTTGACCTCGAGATCATTGATAGGAAAGGAAGAAAAAATCAGGTAGCAGATCATTTTTCCCGTCTAGAAAAGGAAGGGAGACCCAAAGATGGTCTTGAATTAATGAGGCATTCCCGGATGAGCAACTCCTATAAATTTCTTTGAATGATATGCCTTGGTTTGTGTATGTTTCCAATTTCCTTGTTGCCAACATTGTCCCGTGTGGTCTCTCTTCTAACCAAAAGAAGAAACTCAAACGGGACAATTTGGACTAGTATTGGGATGAGCCCTATTTGTTCAAGATTTGCAATGATGGGGTGATTCGTAGATGTGTCCTAGAGGAGGAGCAAGTGAGTATACTTGATGTTTGCCATTCCTCGCCCTACGGTGGTCATCACGATTGGGCGAGAACTACATCCAAGGTTCTTAGTTGTGTTTTTATTGGCCAACCCTGTATAGAGATGCAAGTGAGCTTGTCAAGAGATGTGATGAATGTCAAAGAGCCGAGGTAATATCAAAGAAGGATGAAATTACTCTCACCACTATCCTTGAAGTTGACATTTTTGACGTGTGGGGCATAGACTTCATGGGGCCTTTTGTGAGTTCGTGTGGAAATACTTACATTCTGGTGGCGATTGATTATGTTTCCAGGTGGGTCGAAGCCGTGGATTTTCCCAACAATGAAGACCGAAGTGTGGTGGCTTTCGTCAAGAAAAACATCTTCACATGGTTTGGTTACTCCTCAGTAATGGGGGGTCTCATTTCTGTAATAGGGCATTTGACACTTTGCTTGCAAAGTATGGTGTCGATCACAAGGTATCAACTCCTTATCACCCCCAAGCTAGTGGACAAGTGGAGGTCTCAAATAGGGAAATAAAAAAAACATATTGTCAAAAAAAGTGAATGCAAATTGAACGGATTGGTCAAGGAAGCTAGATGATGCGTTGTGGGCTTATAGGACTGCATTTAAGACTCCAATCGGTATGTCTCCGTATTGGTTGGTGTTTGGAAAAGCGTGTCATTTGCCAGTTGAGCTAGAACATAAAGCCATGTGGGCCTTGAAGAGGTTAAATCTTGAGTGGGATGATGCAACAAATCTCCGTGTGGAACAACTCATTGAGCTAGATGAATTCCAGCTTCATGCCTATCCACGATCATCATTGTATAAGGAGAAGGTGAAATACCTTCATGACAAATACGCCCGAAGCAAGGAATTCAAAGAGGGTGATTTGGTCCTTCTCTTCAAATCCTGGTTACGTCTGTTTCCAGGAAAGCTTAAGTCCAAGTGGAGTGGCCCCTTTGAAGTAGTGCATGTAACACCTTTTGGAGCTCTTGACTTGAATAACAAAAATGGTGAAATCTTCCGGGTTAATGGGCATCATGTGAAGCATTACTTGGGCAAGTTTGATGACAGCCACGCGGTGGCCTTGATCAAGTTCCAATGATGATGGTAACCTGCATCGTGCCGCGATGTTAAATCAGGCGCTTCTTAGGAGGCAACCCAAGTGATATTTCTTTACTTTTCATTTTTCTTCTTAGATTAGGCTCTTTTGGACTAAATAGTTGTGAGATTCGTGTAGGAATTGTTTACGTAGTGAAGGACTGATACTGGAAAATTTGGCTGAGTATGGAATTGGACAGCTGACTGCGCTCAAACATTTCGCGGTCAGCGGAAGCTGTTTCGCAGGGGTATAAATATGTAGCGGACGCGGACTTGAAAGGTCCAGAATGATAACTCTCTGAAGTTTAATCCGCGTCCGCGGTGAAATTTTTTCGGTCAGCAGAGCTTGTTTCACGGCCGCACACACTTTTTCGCTCTTAGCGGAGTTAGTGAAGCAGTAGCTATTCAAAACAGTCAAGAGCACGGACCGCGGTAAAATTCCGCCACCGCACCCAGGTAGGTCGGTGGACCCTTAGGTTTAAGTATAAATAGGAGGGCCCTCCTCCTTTTACACTTTTCAAACCCTCACTTCTCAAATCCCGCTAGAACTCTTCATCTGCTCTTGTCTACTTTTATAGTTCATCTCATTAATCAAGAGTTAATTTCTACAACAAATCAAACAGCTGGTATGCTCAATTCCTTTGTCTTAATTTTAGGTCGTTCTTTTTCTTTGTAATTAGTTTCAATTTTTTTCTAAATAGGGTTACTACATGCCAAGAATCATAATCATGCTAAATAGAAGATAAAATTGGTTGGGTAATTGATTTTAATGCCTAATGGGACATGTGGTGGTTCACTTTACTTTCTAATTTAATGCTAAGTGTAAACCCTAGGTCTTAAACTCTTCGTCAGTACCCGTTCATTTTGAATTTCGCGGCCGCGACCATAATTCCGCGGTCCGCGTTCATAAGATTTGCTGAGTTAAAAATGGCTTGTTTTTTCGCGGCCGCAGTGAAATTTTCACGGTCGGCGACCTGCATTACGTGGCCGCACTTCTAATTTCGCGGACCGCGGAACAGAGAGTTGTTAAATTGGGTCCGCGTCTGCGTTAGTTTTATGCGAAAAGTGACATAGATTTCGCGACCGCGCCCAAATTTTTGCGGTCAGCGGTGGTCCAACTTCAGAGACTGGGTAGTCTGAACCCCAGTATTCCGCTGATCGTGACCCTTTTTCCGAGGACAGCGGTGGCCAGTCCACGGCCGCGTCTCTGTTTTCGCTGACAGCGGTCCACTGTTATGCGACATATTGTAATCATTTATTTGCTTTCATCTGATACTTTCTTTAATACCAATTCTAATGAGCTTTCACTAATTGTGTATGCACATAATGGTTAGATCTCGAGGTAGACCAGAAAAACAACAAGGGAGGGGAGAGTCCTCCCGGGGCCGGGGGAGAGGAAAACATACTACACCCTTGGCTCCCCAAAGGACAGTTGGCAAGAAATAGACACTCCGGAGACCTACTCCAGACACTTCGGAGACGAGTGAATATGTCCCCTCCCAGGAAATGTTTGAGGGAGAAGCTGCCCAGACCCAAGAAGCACAATCTCAGCCTTTTCGGCTGGTAAATGAATCCACCTCATTGTCCGGATCTTCTGATGGCTCGGGAGGTAGTGACACGCCAACACCTCCTGCACCAAGTGCTTCATCTCCAACCTCCACACTAGCCCTAGTAAATATTGATAGTGATGACGATGTCCTGGATGACGGGAGAGGGGGTGACACCCAAATTGGGGGGTTGGTGAGATCAAGAAACCCGGTGGTATGGCAAGACTGATTTGTCAGTGAGAAGGCCTACCACAAGTTCCGGGAATAGTGGCCTCAAAGGTCACTCACACTTGAAAGGGTATTCATTGAGCGAGATCTTCTACCCCACAACCCTAATGTCAAGAGGAAATTCAATGAAAGAGTGGTGTGGAAGTTCTTCACCAGCAACCTACCGGAGGCCAAGGAGTATTTGGTCAAAGAGTTCTATGCAAATGTCGCCCACATCAAATGGGGAACATATTTGACTAATGTCCGGAACCGGAAGATTCTGTTTGATGGAAAGGTTTAAATGATTATGCTGGGTTCAATGATGAGGATGAGTCGCTCTATCTAGAGAAGGTGGATCTGGATGAATTAGCCCGCCCATGGCTTGGATCGGTGATAGCCATCCTTGGGACTACTCCAGCTTGTCTGACACCTGGAGTTCCGATCTTTAGGAACACCCTGAGATTTGAAGCAAATGGGTGGTCTACTTTTTTATGCAGTCGGATAGACCCTACTACGCATGATAGTGAAATGCCGGTCTCTCGAGCAATTATTGTGGGAGCTATCATGGCGGGGTTCCCGTTAAATGTGGGGAACATTACGGCCAGAGTTATCACCAAATATATTGGCAAGGATGAGAGATCATATCCATTCCCAAACTTCCTCACCATGTTCCTAGAGGACCCCTGAGTAGAAGTAAGGGACTTTGACACTAAAATAAAGCCAAAAGGCCATTCACCTAGTACAACCTTCAGGGTCCGGACAACCCCAAGTCAAAGTCAAAAGCCACCACCTCCACTTGCCAGTCTGAAGAGCCAGGGGTAGTGGCCACTAGGGCCGAGGCTTCCACTGCTGAGGGGTCATCTGTTCCTCCGTTAGTGCCTTCTTCATCAGCTTACCCTCAGACTGCACTGAGGGTAAATCAGACTTTGGCCGGCATCAACAACTGGATGCAGTTTAGCTACATCAAAGGTATCTGCCTTGTCCAGTGCCGTAGCAGCTCAGGAAGTTCCAACACAACTCCAAATGCCTCCATCAGTGGAGGAAACATGGAAGAGTCTCCTTGACAACCAAAAGAAGATTTTGGAGTCTCTGGGTAAGCATGAAAAGGTAATCAAAGAGCTGGGTAAACAAGCGAGGAAAGTAAAGAAGGATCAAGAAGAGTTGAAGAATGAGGTGGTGAAGCTCACTTCCGCTGGCGACATTCCTTTAGATCTCCTTATGGGATAGACTGCTCATGCAGCACAAACAACAGAGATACCAGAGCAGGAGGTTGACAGAGAGCCGGTGAGGAGAGTGGTGATACCTCAGGCTGATGACTTGGAGATTCAACTGGAGGATCCCGAGGGAAGTGATGCTTCCGGACAGCCACATGACCCTACCGGTGACCCCATGCCGACAGAGGCCTCATAGGGAGTTTTCTTTACTCTCTATCCCTCCCATATTCTATTTTTTCTTTTAGCATTGAGGACAATGCTAACTTTTATTTGGGCGGGGGGGGGGGCGGGGGGGGATGGGGTGGAG
>ML272076.1:0-68896 GCA_005239495.1 Nicotiana undulata | reverse complement strand
GGGGGGGGGGGGGGGAGGGGGGGGATGGGGTGGAGTGGCCTTATTTTGATATGATGATTTGGATGATTGGTATATAATAACTTTGATACTATTTTTTCTTTATTTTCTACTTATCGTACTTTCATTGTCGTACTTCTTACTTTTTGTATGTATATAAAATTACCGTTCCATGTATATATTCATCCCCACTTTGTATATTCGTTTCAATACCCGATTGTATATATTCATTTTACTTTTCGTATTTTTTACTTTATAACTTCTTCTCCACAAGAGTTCCAGTTATGCACCTATTTATGATGTAGCATGCAGTATTTATAGCCTCTTCCCAGAAGCTATAGGGCAGTTTACTAGAAAGAAACATAGTCCTAGCCATATCTTCAAGTGTCATATTCTTTCTTTCAACTATTCCATTTTGTTGTGGAGTTCTAGGAGCAGACAAATTATGATCTATACCATGCTCATCACAAAATTTAGCAAATTTAGCATTTTCAAATTCAGTGCCATGATCAGACCTAATTGATGCAAGTTGATTACCTATTTGTTTTTGAATTTTTCTAACAAAATAAGTGAACATGTCAAATGCTTCATCTTTCGATGTTAAAAATAATGTCCAAGTAAAACTAGAGTAATCATAAACGAGCACCATCACATATCTTTTACCACATTTGCTTAATGTTCTCATTGGACCAAAGAGATTCATATGGACCAGTTCCATCGTTCTGGTGGTACTTACCACTTTCTTGCATTTAAAAGAGGATCTTACCTGCTTCCCCCTTACACAAGCCTCACAAACTTTGTCTTCCTTGAACTTAATGTTAGGCAGTCCTATCACCAAGTCCTAGAGACTAATTTGTTGAGTTGACTCAGACTTGCATGTCCAAGTCTCTTATGCCAAAGGAGGGGATCACTATCCATCACACTTAAGCAAGTGACTTCATTTTCTGAAAGTGTAGGCAGATCTACAATGTATATATTGTTCACTCTTTTTCCCTGCAAAAAAATCTTGTCATTGGTAAAATTAATCACAAAATATTTAGTAGAGGTGAATGCTACCAAGTTACCTCTATCACACAATTGTGATACACTGTATTTTAGGCCGTCTATCAAGTAGACATTCTCAATATAGAAAGAGTCAGACTTACCTACCTTACCAACCCCAATGATCTCACCTTTCTTCCCATTTTCAGAGGAGACATTACCTCCTTTGAGGTCCTCAAGTGAAAGGAACTGGTACTTGCTTACTGTCATGTGCTTTGAGTAGCCACTATCCATGTACCACATTTGGCTGCTCCCCTTCACTTGAACCTGCAAAAGAAAATCAGGAGTTAGTCTTAGGAACCCAAACTAGTTTGGGTTCCTTTCTATAGGAAAACGGATGAATTAAATTCTTTTTTGCCCAACTTGGTTGCCAGTTCTTCCCTTGAACAAATTTTTTGTTCTTTTGGCTTGCCTTTTCTTTTGCATTACATTCACTTTTATAGTGACCCGTTTTACCACAGTGAGTACAAATCCTGTTCTCAGGAAGAATGAGGTACTAGCTTTTGAGATCCTTCTTAGGTTGCTGATTTTCAAAGCCAAGTCCTATTCTATTGCTACTATGATGTTCCTGTAGCCATGACAAAGCATCAGAGGATCTGTTCCACTTACAGGTTCTGCTTAGTTCATGCTTGACCTTGTCTAGATCCTCCTTCAGGACTCTTACCTGCTCATCCTTTTTATAGAACTCATCTTTCAGTTTGCCTATGTTTTCTTCTAGAGTGAGTTGTGTGAAATCAATTGTCTTCTTACTTGTTCCTAATTTCAATTTTAGGTTTTTAGATCTTAGTTCTAGGGCATTTGCTTCACATGCATGAACCTGGTTATTCAGTGCAGTATTCTCACTTACAATCTCACTAACTCTAAGTTCCAGGTTCTTACACTTTGCTTTTAAAATCACACATTCTTTAGACAGTTGTTCCTTTTCTTTATTTATCTCCTCAGATTCATCAATGAAATCTAGAAGTAATTCAGAAAGCTTTTCTTCAGACAAAAACTTAATCTTGTCTTTGAGATGAATTATACTTACCTCAGATTCCTCATCGGATTCTCCAAATGCCATAAGTGTTTGTTCATCTCCATCTTCATCATCTGATTCCTCATCTGAACTTTTTCCCCAAGCAACAACCATAGCCTTTGTTGATCCTTTGTTTTTCTTGGGATGAACCTGTTCCTTCTTCCTGTTTATTCCTTCAACTCTTTCTTCATCCATTCTATTTCCCATTGAGGGCAGTTCTTGATGTGATGATCAGTCTTCCCACACTTGTAGCAACCCTCATTGGTCTGTTTTTCAGTAACCTTTGGTTTGTTGTAGTTTCCACTTCTTGAAGAACCCTTTCCTCTCATTTGATATTTCTTGAAGTCCTTTATAATCATATCCATCTCATCTTCCTCTAGATCAGCACTTTCAGTGATTCTGAGTGCCAGGCTCCTTTCCTTCTTTGGTACATCCATCTTCATGGTTTGCCTTCTAAGTTCATAAGCAGTGAGATTTCCAATCAGCTCATCCAACTTAAGAGTTGTTATGTTCTTTGATTCCTGAATTGCAGTAATTTTGCTTTCCCAAGAGACTGGCAGAACCCTTGTCAGAATCTTCTCAACTTTGTCTTCATGAATAATCCTTCCAAGAGACTTAAGTTCATTTGTCAGTGTGGTAAACCTTGTATACATCTCTTGGAATATTTTCCCTTACTTCATGGTGAAATTCTCATATTGAGAATACATCACAGTACTCGTCAGGACCAAGTCCACACACAAGCCATTTCTTAGCCTTGTCATTCTTCTCCAATTTTCTCAAGTCCTCAGCATTGTAGTCAACTCTTTTTTTTGGCACATCTACTCCTTCAACATTCTTCTTCATGGTAGCCAGGGGACCATCAGTGAAAATGTACCATAGATCTTAATATTCTCTTATGATGCGGTCTCTCATTATGTTTTTCCATCAGGAGTAATACTGGCTATTGAAGAGTGGTGGCCTAGCAGTTGATTGCCCTTCCCAATTTCCAGGTGGCGCACCCGTCTTGATATTCTCTTAAGGTGTTAGCCTCTTCAAAGGTAACCCGCTCTGATACCAATTGATATTTTATACTTCNTATGGTGTCTGTTTTGCTACTCCTACAATGAGAACAAATAGATGTTTTGGTATCTCATTTGTGACTGTTTATTAGGTTTGTTTCTTTTAGGTCAATGCGTCAAAATATGTGTTTTTATACAGTTTATGCAGCTGCCATATTAAGTCTTTTGTGTGTCTGTTGTTGATATTAAACACTAAAAATAGATGTATGAAGATACACACTTGATTGATTTCTAAGTTCTGCGTATACAAAGAAACAACAAGAAGACACCTACATCACTTAAAAATATATAAAAACAACACTTGATTACATTTTGTTGAAAGGTTCATTGATGTTTTATACTTCAATACCACACAAGAGGGGGAGGGGGGGGGGGGATTTGTGTGGTGTCCAATTTTTCGCGTGCACAGATTATAGACGGATCTTGTTCTTCTATGTGTTCCTTATATGTAACGACCCGACTAGTCATTTTGAGAAATTAAGCTCCGTTTGGTTGCATAAGGCTTTGAGCAGCTTCATATTATGTATATCGACTTGCGTGCATGGTTGGATTCAGTTACCGGATGATCCGGAGTCGAATTGGAAGAAAGATTTCAGTTTTGGAAGCTTAAGCGGTGGAATTTGACCGAAATTTTGACTTTTGTGTAAATGGCCCCGGAATGCGGTTTGGGTAATCTCAACAGCTCCGTATGGTGATTTTGGACTTAGGCGTGCGCCCGACATTGGATTTGGGGGCACGTTGAGTAATTTGAGGCAATTCGGCGAAAGTTGGAAAAATTTGAAGTTTGGAAATGGAGAAGTTTGACCACAGTTAACTTTTTGGGATATCGGGGCCGAAATGCGATTCCGAGAGTTGTAGTAGCTCCGGGATGTCAATTGGGACTTTTCTCCAAAGTTTGGAGTCATTCCGGGTTGAATTGATAGGTTTCGGCACGAGTTTAGAAGTTTGAAGATTTGAAAGTTCATAAGTTCGAATTATGGTGTGATTCGTCGTTTCGGCATTGTTTTATGTGATTTGAAACCTCGAGCGAGTATGTGTTAGGTTATATGACTTGTCTGTGTGTTTGGACGGGGTCCCGGGGGCCTCGGGTGTGTTTCGGATAGGTTTCAGGACATTTTCCCCCTATTTTGAACTGTTGTTTCTGGTCTCTGTCGTCCTCTTTCATGATCGTGTAGCCCAAGCTGCGATCGCGTAGTGTTCTGTTGACCCGCCTAGTTTTTCTTCATCGCGTTCGCGTAATACCTATCGGGATCACGATGGTCTGGTTTTCTTCCTCTTCGCATTTGCATCCCTTCCTTGGGTTCGCGTAGTAGAAATTAGGGGCTGGGGGCTGTTGGTTTTTCCTTTTTCGCATTCCATTAGTGACCACGCGTTCGCGTAATTTCCTGCCGTTATTCATCGTGTTCATGTCCTTTCCCTCGCGATCACAAAGTGTTTTTCTTGGCAGCCTCGATTTTCTTCTCCGCGATGCGTCTTAGTCTCTGCGATCGCGATGATTAAGGACCTGGGCAGAATATAAGTTTTCCAAATCGAGGGTTATACCATGTTCACCATATTTTGACTTGTAGAGCTCGATTTTGAGCGATTCTTGGTGGGTTTTGCAGATAATTCGATTGGGTAAGTGTTCTTCACCTAGAATTAAACATATTCCACGATTTAGTCTTTGTTTTATCATTTAAATTGTGTTTTGGGTTTAGGAAAAATATTGGTTTTTGAAGAAGATTTTCAAAATGAAATTTCATGATTTGAGGGGCGAAATGGTATCGTAATTTGGCAATTTTTGTATGGTTGAACTCATCTTGGAATGGGTGTTCGGATTTTATAAAATTTGTCGGTTCCGAGGTGTGGGCCCGTGGGTCGACCTTTGGGTCGAATTTTAGATTTTTGTAAAGATCGAAACTGCATTATCCGGAATAGTTCCTTATAAGTTTTATGTGTGTTTTGAAGTTGTTCTAGTTGGATTTGAGCCTCCCGAAGGCCTTTTCACCCGAGAAGTCAATTTTAGAGTACCGGGTTGTCATCATTGAGGTAAGTATCTTGCCTAACCTTGTGTGGGGGAACTACTACCTAGGATTTGAGTCTTCTATGTTGATTGTAGCCCGTGTACGCGAGGTGACGAGTGCGTGGTCGGACATATTTGTAGGAGGTTGGCCTTTTAGGGTTCTTAGGTTTTTGCATTCCCTGTGTACGAACTTGTATTTGTTATGAATGCGTTCCTGATTGCTAGTTTCATCTCTACCTGCTTAAATTAGAATTACTCGCTCTTAGATTCACTTTGTTGCTTACTTGACCCTAATCGACTTAACTGAAGATTTTACCCTTCCACCGTCATGCCATATTTTTCGTAAACTACCTATTAAATTGGAATTAGTATTATCTAACCCTATAATTGTTTAGCATTAATTGGAGTTATGATTATCTTTTGCGGCTTACCCTTATTTGAATTGTTGAAATCTCTCCTAATCACTCAACCTTAAAGGGAATTTTGATAACCTATAACTTACCCGACTTGCCTTTATTTGGAATTCATTGACTTGTGTTGGCTTCTTATTGTTGACTTGAATATAGAGTATTCGTTCTTACGTCTTGTTTCTCCCTGGTTAAGCTGTCTTCTTTACGCTTAGTATTTCTTTTTTCGTAGTTTTTTCTTGTGAGTGAGTTCTACCGTTCTTGTGATTTAAGTTCTTGTATTAATTTGCTCGTTGTATATTGTATTTCTGTCATTTGTTGCTTTGTACCTGTTGTGCCGATGTACTTTTTGTTCCGTCATGTTATGGTTGTTATCCTTGTTGGTTGCATTGCATATTTAAATTGGGGACTACAGACGTATTATGGGAGTTCTCCCTTGTACTGCATATTTATTTTGGGGACTACAGACGTATTTTGGGAGATCCCCCTTGTACTGCATGACTAATTCTAAACTACGGGATGACGTTCCGGTAGATTTATCTTGAAGAAACTATCTTCGAAAGATATTTATTTGCAAAGTACAGTTGAAAAGCACTTACCTGGAAGAAAATTGTGTTTGAAAGACTATTATTTGGAAAGGTATATTTGAAAAGCATTTATCTTGAAGAAAACTATGTTTGGAAAATATTTATTGGAAAAATATATTTGAAAAGCATTTATCTTGAAGGAACTACGTTTGAAGATTATCTTTCAGCAAAGTATATATATTTGGAGGAAGTATATTTCAAAGGAATTTTCTATTGAAAATGGTTATATTTTATAGCTTTCAATATAAACTTGCTGGTGAAAGTTTACACTCGAAGATTTGACCAATTTATTGGGGTTGTTGGCCAAGGCCTGATGTGGAAACTATTGCAGTGCTGAGTTACTACTTGTTATTACCGTATTTTGGTTTCCGGTTTTTGGGTCGTGTTCTCGTCCATTCTTTTGTGTATTGTTATGATGTTCCGTTGTTATTTGCTGTATTTCCTTCCGCATTGTAGTTGTCATGTTGTTAACTATATTGTGTAGTCATTAGATAGATGTCATGTTCTGTCATTCCTATATTTATGCATGTTTAATTTATTAGACCAGTGAGTGTCTTGACTAGTCCTCGTCACTACTTCACCGAGGTTAGTCTTGATACTTACTGGGCACCGCTGTGGTGTGCTCATGCTACTCTTATGCACATTTTTGTGCAGATTTCTAGGTTTCGCATAGCCGACAGATTGATTGTTAGCAGCGCGGTTGCTGTTGTGGAGACTCAAAGTAAAACCGCTTCAGCTTTCGTAGTTTCGGAGTAACCGTCTTATTTTTCTGTTCACACTGTTGTGTTTATTTCCGAACAGTGGTATTTTAGGAGTTATAGTGTAAAATTCTGTAAAACTTATGACTTGTACTTATCGAGTTTTGGGAAGAGGTGCAATGTGTAGAGATTTTTCCAAAAAGCACTTAGATTATTCTTATATTATAATTGATGTTGTTAATAATAGTATTACCTAGTCCTTAAGACTATGTGCCGTCACGATACCCAACTGAGGGAAAATTGGGTCGTGACATTATACTACTGTTGCGGAATAATAAGTGCAGAAATTAAAGAACACAAGGATATTTACGTGGAAAACACCTGGCTCAAAAGGTGAAAAAACCGCGACCTACTTTCCATTAGGATTTTCCCAAACTCTTCATTAAGTCACTGAGCCAAAACCTGCATTTACAAAAACTCTTTTGTAAACGTAGGACTAACTCTAATCCCTTGTATCAAACAACCTCTAACTGATGCTACAACTTCAAGGTAACTCTGACTTGAACACTCTGAGTACCTATTACAATTGCCTCTAGATAAAGCTGAAAGGTACAATATGAAAACACCTACTACAATTGAACTAGAATAAAAGACAGAAACTTGGAACTGGTTGTTCTATCTGGTTCAAGTACCTTCAGGTTTGCACACTTGAATCTCACACAAATTGCTTGCAAAATGACTTGCTATTTTTCTCTCACTTCACGTTTAACTTCCGCTTTTGTGCATACCTGTAAAATGAGAACATTCTGTAATATATAGAGTTAGTAGATAAAGAATTAACTAGAGTTCTAATGCTACTCTTCCTTGGTGGAAGAGTTCTAGTTAATCTCAACTCCTAACTCCTTCCTTATCTTGGATAATATTCTCTTTGAGTAAGGAGTCCTTCTCCTTAACAATTATGCAACATTTTCGATCAGGAGATATAAATTATGCCAAGGTAAGTTTATCTCCTTCACGCCATCTCATGTTCTTGAAACTGCCCGTGTCTATGTACATTAGGGATGGGCCTGGTTCATGCCTGAGTTCCTTTGTCAATCTTCAAAACTATCCTTCACTTGGTCCAACAACGTCATTTTCAGCTTATTGTAAGAGTGCAATAGGATAAATGAATAGACTCGTTATCAATCAGCAATTAAGTAAACTCATTACTCATCAATTTCAAACTAAGCTGTCTTTTCAATCAAATGATAGAATTTCTTTGAGAAATTTTATTTGGTTTCTCACGTTTCACGTCATACTTATGTGTGGCCCTTGGTTACTTGACAAGTGGATTTATGGGTCCCATTTATTTACTTTGAAGATAAAACTAAAAAGGCGATTTAAAAGTCATTTAATATGCCTAAGTAAAGACAAAAATAAGTATTAACATACTAATCAAAATGGAAAGAAAGTATATGCATTTAAAAGCTAAGCCCTCTGATCGGTACATAAATTTTCCTTTACTTGTGTTCAGGAAGAAGAGCCAAATAACCTTCTGCTCAAAGAATTGATATGGAGGATTTACATGCTGATGACGATATGAACTTCAAGCAACCAAGTAAGATTTTAATATTTTGAAGTTTTAATTTGATTACCTAATTTTTTTAGATAATGATAAAATTTAATCTTATTTATTTGTTTGTTACTTATATGTAAATATGTCACTTTATTATTGTAGATCAGAATGACGTTAATGTTCAAGGTATTAACATCAACAACGACTTTGCTTTTAAGATTAGGATAAATTTTATTCTGAAGTAGAATCATATGAAGCTTACAATTCCTATGTTGTAGCAAAAGGTTTTGGTGTTCGAAAAGGTGCAAAAACTTTTAATAGAAATAAAGAATGAACTAGGTGTTTATTTCTTTGTTCTTGCGAAGGGCAATCCCCATTGAGTTATGATTATCAAGAAAAAAAATTTCAAAGGTTGGAATATGGATGTGGTCGTATGGCTCGCATAAAGTTTAAGGTTCCAAATGGGGTATGTGAAGTATTTGTATTTTCTGATGAGCATAACCACCCAATGGTAAAGGAAAATTTGAGGCATTTCATATCGTCTGGCCGAAGGCTTACAGATGCTACTAAAGGATTTCTTAGTTTTATGGTAGATGCTAGTATTCACACTTAAGAATCTGTTCGATACCTTCAAAATGAAGCAGGTGGTATTGAAAATGATGGATTCATTGAACAAGATGCTCCCAATTTTATACAAGCACGTAAGAGAAGTATGATTAGTTGTGGAGATGCTCAAGCTCTTTTGAATCATTTTATGCATATGCAATCAAAGGACTCAAACCTTTTTTACTCTTTTCAAGTAGATGAAGATGGAAGAATGTGTAATTGTTATTGGAGAGATAGTATATCTAAGTTGCACTACGAGTGTTTTTGGGATGTTTTGATTTTTGACACTACATATCGTAGTGTACAACTAGATATAGCATGATTTGTGCTCCATTTGTGGGTGTGAATAATCACAGAAAAAATGTATTTTTTGAATGTGCATTCTTAAGTGATGAAACAACTAGTTCTTTTGTTTGGATATTCTACACATTTCTTAAGGCAATGGGAGGGAAAACACCAAAAACTATTTTTACCGATCAAGCTCCTGCAATTGAGGTTGCCATTAAGGAAGTTTTTCCTAGTACTTGTCACCGTCTATGTGAATGGCTTATGACAAAAATGCTCAAAAAATATACCTCAACTTTATTAGAAACCAGAATTTAGAGAAAAATATTTTGATAAGCTCTTATGGAGGTGCAAGTAAGAGTCAGAGTTTGAGTCAGTATGGAAAGAAATAACTGAAGAATGGGAATGTGGGAGCAATAGTTGGCTCCAAAAATTGTATAATTTGAAGGAAAAGTGGTGCCCTGCATTTAGTTGTTCCATTTTCAATGCAGACATTTGATCAACTGAGAGGAGTGAGAGCACTAATAGAGTCTTTACTTAATTGGCTTGCAAGACGATGACTTTAACTGAATTTGTTAATTATTATGAGCAATGAGCAGCTGAAATGCGTGATATTAAGGCGATAGGGTGTCACGACCCCAAATCAGTATGGTCCGTGATGACGCCTATCGTGAAACTAGGCTATCTAACACAATAAAATCAACATTTCCTGTTCTATAGAAATATAGTCTCAAATTTTAACAAATTTCCCTTTCTAAGACAAGTTCAGCAAGAATAGTAATCCAAAAATGATCAAAACTAATACCGACCCAGACCTCTGGAGTCAACTATCATGAGCATCTAATACTGGAAATACAGGTATCAAATGTGACCTTGCCACTAATACAGGTTAAAAAGTACTACAAGTCTATGAAATAGGAATGGAAGGAAGGAAAGTTGTGGACGTTGAGCAGCTACCTCGATTTTGGATCAACTCCGAAACACGTGAGAAAAGCAACTAGTGAGTTGGCTCGGTACTTAGATCTACACACAGAGGTGCAGGGAGTAACATGAGTACGCCAACGCAGTAAGTAACTAAAGTAACTAAAAACTTGAGTGCAATGACGAGCATTTAAAATCATAATTTCATAAAAACATGTGTCGGTGAACAAAAAATAAAGTAAATCAAAGCCCACATTGTTTTCCAAATGCCTTAAAACTCCAGTTTTCCACATTTAAACTTGCATAAAATATTAAATCCGTGTTTAGTAATAGACTCGGTGTAAAATGAGTGAAAAGCAATAATCTTATAATTTATAGCCGCTCGGGCACAATATCACTCATGAATAGGGTCTCTCAATCACTCGTGACTCCACTAGCATATATATATATATATATATATATATATATATATATTTCTGCGGCGTGTAGCCCGATCCATATAACATACGCTGCGGCGTGCAACCCGATCCATATAATAATTGATTGTGCTAACTAGGGGGTGTACAAACTCCGGAGGAGCTCCTACAGCCCAAGCACTATGTTGCTGCGGCGTGCAGCCTGATCCATATATGTATATTGCTGCGGCGTGCATCCCGATCTATATAATAATAATATATATTGCTGCGGCGTGCAACCCGATCCATAATTATCCTCACATACTTGGATCTCGGCCTCACTCAGTCATCCTCACAAGCCATTCGGGCAACTCACCTCAATTCACGGAACTCATCCCAAAAATACCTCTCAGAGTTTCAAAACAACGTGGTAATAGTAAAAATAACAACAAGTAGTAAACATGACTGAGTTTACAATGTGCGTCACCTCATTTACCAAAACAGTACAAATATCGGGGTTTCATACCCTCAGGTTTAGAGTTACAATCGTTACTTACCTCAAAACAACCCAAAAACTACTTCGCGATGCTCTTGCCCCTCGAATCGGCTCCCAAATGCTTCAAGTCTATCCAAATCAGATTTACAACATCAAAATATGCTAGGGAAATGAAACCCAATCGAAAACTATCAAAATTAGGCACAATTCCCGAAATTGGACAATTCCATAAGTTGTTGTTGTCTTATGTTTGAATACTTGGATTGGTTATGTTGCCATGCACTAAAAGTGTTATTCTTTGACTTAGATTTTTCTTATATCCATGTACAATATATTATGAAAAGATGGACAAAGAATGTTAAACAAGGAAATGAATTTGATGAGTACAACAATAGGAAGAAATCACCAACGTCATCTATGACCATTCACTTAAATGGTTTGATGAAAGAGTCATGTGTTGTCATGAAATTAGCTGCAAACAGTGCTGAGTTTGAAGAAATTGCTAGAAAGTATTTGTATCAAGCAAGGGTTGAGATTATCAAACTCCAAAGTGAGTTATACGCAGAAGGTACTCATAAGAGTTATCCCAAATTTAGTACATCTATTAGTCCTTCAGGAACTAATGATTGAGTTTTTGATCCAATTAAGAAGAAACATAAAGGAAGTGGATATGGAAGATTGAAACCAAAACTTGAGCAGAAAAAGAAGAGGGCACCACAAAAGACTTTAAAAGCTAGAGAATTGCAACAACATGAGCAACAATCCTTGGACTCAAAGTATTGAGGTTCAATCTCTAGACAGTCAAATTTTAATTTTCTTAGTTTGTTTGTTGGTGGTCTTTATATTTTTATTTATTTATTGGTATTGATTTGTTTTCTTTTCCTTTAAATTCAATTGATGCAGTTATACGAAGGTTCTAATACTAGCTTTACAAAACTATTGACTCATGCTTCTGCTAACTAGTTCGAAGGTTGCATTAAGAACCAAAGCTCATGCATCACCAGAAAAAATATTTATTTCATTCCTCGCTAAATAAAATCAAAGTTCCACTACAACCAAGGAAAGATATAGATCACATCTTGGCCAAATACCAATCCTCCTAGTTTGAAAGAGAAAATTCGAATCTAGTCTCGGCATCAATCCGTGAAAGCCTTCAAGCTCAATCCCTTCCTTCTAGCCTTCCCCGCTCTTTGGGATAGAAGGAATACTAAAGATCGTGGCATCTCTCAGTTCCTTTAGCGCAAGTCATTACTTAACAACATTACTTATATAGTTATAGTAAATCCCTTCTCTTTCTCAAGCTAGTACCAAAAAGTCTATTCCGAAAGCCGTCTTTCAATGCCTGTGCCCCAAAAGAGGGCTAGGTTCAAGGGTACACACCTAGTAGCTGCGAGCCTAAGATCAAAGGCAGTTGCAAAAAGGAGTTCCCTATTTCCAGCTTGATAAAGTAAAGTCTCAGTGCCAGTTGTAAGTTAGTTTTGTATCCTAATTAATAATTGAGTTGGGACTGATGGTGATTGTAATTATTGGAACGATGGAATTATTAGCTCCACGGATGGATTGAAATTATATTTTAGAGAAGCTTGAAGAATATTAGCAAATAACAATTTGATGAGTTAATAAGCATTGATTGTTTTATTTTTGTTTTTCTTATCTTACAATTCTGCAATTATCCATCTCTCTTATACTAATGGAGGTTACTTTTTTAAACAAGCAATAATAACTTTTCTTACTTTTTGACATATTTAATTATTATTAAGTTGTGATGACCTAAAAGGTCATCTTGCAATTTAGAACCTAATATGGTGTTCTGAGGCCTTCAAAACCTCATTTTATTTCTTCTCGATTTGCGTGCGCAGTCCGAACACGTAACCGGAAAGTCCTTGTGTGGAAATTTGAGAAAATGATAATTTTAGCCTTTAAAAGTTGATTTTAGTTGACTTTGGTCAATCTTTTGAGTAAACGGACCCAGACCCGTGACCCGACGGTCCCTGTGGGTCCGTAATCAAATATGGGACCTGGGCGCGTGAGTGAATTCCGAGGTCTCTAACTCGAGAAATGAATTTTTGATGAAAAATTGTAAGACAAATTCTAAGGATTTAAAGAAATTGACTAATGTTTGATCTCGTTGGTATCGAGCCCGTATTTTAATTCCGGAGCCCAGTATAAGTTTAATATAATATTTAAGTTATGTCCATGTAATGTAGTAGACATCAGAGTTGATTTGGCGTGATTCGGACGTCCGGTTGAGAAGATGGTAATTTTGAAATGTTCATGAGAAATTCATGAGATTTGGTGCGAAATCCGTAGTTTTAGGTGTTATTTTGGCAATTCGATCGCACGAGCGAGTCCGTATGATTTTTTTAAACTTGTGTGCATATTTGGTTTGGATCCCCGAGGGTTTGGGTGAGTTTCAGAGTGTTTTCAAAATAATTTTTCATAATTTTTGACTGCTGGTACTGGTATCATCGTATTTGCGATGTATTGGTCGTAAATGCGACAGCTGCAATTGCGAAGCTCCCATCGCATTTGCGAAGTCTGGGCTACTGGGAAGAGTTTGCATTTGCGAAGAACTCTCCCGCATTTGCGAAACTTCTCCCTTTCGCATTTACGAAGTGTAATGTCACAATTGCGACCTAAGCAGGAGGCCCTCCAGTTCGCATTTGCAGTATATTATTCGCATTTGCGGGCCCCCTTCGCAATTGCGATATATGCAACCTGTTAAGTGCTGAGGATTCCGAGTTTTGCTTCATTTTTCATATTTTTGAACCCTAGCTTCGAGGTGAGGCGGTTTTTTGAAGAAATTTTCATACCAAATCATTGGGTAAGTATCTTTTATCAATTTCCAAATATATTTCATGACTTATTACAATATTTAACATCGGAAATCTCTAGAAAATTTGGGAATTTTGTCAATGTTTTGAAAAATAAAAATTTGAATTTTGAGAGTCGAATAAGACTCGAATATGAAAACAAAACAGATATTTGGACTCGTGAGGCAATGGGTAGTCAAGACCTACTCTTGAACCCGGGTTTTGACCGGACAAGACAGGGGTTTGACTTCTGTTGACTTTTTAGAAATTGAATAAAAATCACAACTTCATTAATTAAAATGGTTTTCTCTTGCATTGTGTGATGTATTTAAGTCATCATGGACTAGATTGAGTCGAGCGGAGGCGAATTAATAGAGGAAAAGGCTAAGTTGAGTGTTGAATTAGCCGAATCGAGGTAAGTGTCTTGCCTAACTTTGTTGAGGGAATTTTTCCTCTTATTTGCCATTGTTTCCTACATGCGGGGAGATACATATATATGAGGTGACGAACATATATGTATGTGCCGGGGTTAATCATGCTCGAGGGTAGATGATGTTAGAATTGTGTCTTGTAGAATTACGTAACTTCCTTGCTTCATGCCTCGCTTGATTTACAGATATTAAGAACGTAGTATAAAAGGTTAGAAACAAAGATCTAGCATAAGATAACTTGATCAAATTTAATAGAATTTTGGGGAATACTTGATGTGTCTAGTTTGGTATCTCTATGCATGGCCACTACTATATTGTTACAGCTGACATTTTGAGATGCTAGATTTTATACTTGTGTTGCTAATAAATTGTAAAATTTGTGGAAGTACTCGAATTATATGACCCTTGAGGGTTCATTGAATCATTGTTGGCTTGTAAAGAAGTGACTGAGAACTTTGTTTGGAATATTCCTTGAACACTCTCCTCGATGTTATATATACTTTCTGTCTTGCCATTTTCTGGTATTCATACGCTTGGTAAGAAAGAGTGTAAAACACGAAGGTGATGCCGTGTCATTATGAATATGCTTGATAAGGAAAAGTGTAAAATACGAAGGTGATGCCGTGCCATTATTTATGTGCATATCATGCGAGAAAGTGCACCAAGGTGATGTCTTGCCCTATTATTGAGAGTATTGAGAGTAAAAGCACAAACCACAAATGTGATGCAATTAGCAAAGTTCTGTCTTCGTACCCAAAAAAATGATTTATAAGTCAACATATTTTTCCAATTCGAGTATATGTAATTAACTTCGGTAATATATGTGCCGGATGGATCAGAAGGCTTAGCTTTTAAATGCATATATTTTCTTTCCATTTTGATTAGTATGTTAATACTTATTTTTATCTTTACTTAGGCATATTTAATGACTTTTAAATTGCCTTTATTAATTTTATCTTCAAAGTAAATAAATAAGACCCACGAATCCACTTCTGAGGGCCTCATACTGTGGAACGTGAGACACAAAATAAAATTTCTCAATTTCTTTTATTTGAAATTGTGATTGATTTGGCTCGAATATTCCTCGTCTTATTCTGATGTTATTATATCAGCAAAAATAATTTTGTCCAAGTTAATTGTTTATTTATTTTCTTATCTTAACTGATCACTTAAACTTTTTAAAAAAATCTCAACTCACCTAACTTTCTTCTGTGCGACATAAAATTCGCCCTGTCAAAACTGCTCCCTTAGGAGTTCATAAATTCTTCAGACCGATAATTCCCTTGTACCAACTTCCCTATTTAATTACAAAGACACTATTTCGAGCATATTATCAATGGATAATCGCTCATAATTCACATTGATTTCTCTTGCCTCCTCCTTTCATCTATTTATGCTGGCGCAGATCCAAGCACACTAGTTACCTCTCCTGGCCTTCCAACTTCTGCGAGATAAGCACCACATTCAAGATCCAAGATTTAGATAATTTATCGGAAAATCAGACAAAAGTGCATTAGCAACAAACCCTACAGAATAGGGATAACATAAGGCACACCATATTTTTACAGAACTAAGACACACACCATGAGCTACTACCTAATCGTCTAGGACGAGACTCGGCAAAAAAAAAAAAAAAACACAACTCAGTAATACATAAAATAGCTTTAACTACAGGACCATATACTCCAAAAACATTCTAAGAGGTACTAAACTTGGATTCATCAATGTCAACGCCTTCTTCAGCAGCACGTTCACCACCAGATTTCTCAGTTGTACTAAGTCCACCTTTTCTACCCATTTCTTGGTACCCTTCTCTCCCTATTTGCTCTTTCCTTGTCTGTCCTCCTTTCTGTCCCAGCTCTTGGTACCCTTCTGTTCCTAGCTGTTCCTTTCTTGTTTGCCCTCCTCTGCTTCTCCCTTTATTCAATTCAAAAGAATCAAACACCATTAATAAGCCAAGGCTGCAAGTGAAAAGCATGTTTCCTTCTATTCTACTTTACATTTCTTTTTTTTCCACATATAAATAAAAAGAAGTGGAAGATCTAGTTAAGCTTAACCTTCAGCAAGATGCTCCTGAGCTTCAAGGCTCTTGCCACCGGTGCCACCAGGGACCACTGTTTCTCCTTGTCTAGCTCTTGCATCAAGTTCTTCACGTTGTTGTTGCCCTGAAGCCATTATTGTTTCTGTTTTAGGAAGTCCTAGAAAAATTTCCTAAAAATATTGAAATGTTCTCTCAAAGTGTAGTTTTGAAATTTTCATGCAGTGCAAAGTCACGTTTGCATGAGATGTCTATATATAAAGAATTTTAGGTTGGTGAGGAGGCAGTTATTGGAAGTACGTGGCGAAAAAAGGACAAGATAAAGACACGCGGTAGCTTGCACCATAACAATGCTGGCAGATGGAGAAGACACGAGTCCACTGTACAATTTTTCGAGCGCATGCAACTGCATCTCCCGAATTACTCCCTATATATTTAACTTTTATTTTGTGGCGGTGTATAACGATACTCTTTTATTGTCACTTTAACTCTTTTCACGTTCGTCTTAAAAAAATAATAAATACAAAATGTAGTTTATTAAGTTACATCTATTAATTTTTAAAAAAAATTAATAATATTAAAAAAATAACTATATTCTTGAACAATTTTTTTGAGATAAAGCTGCTAAAATGGGACGGAAGAGATATGTCCTTTTTACGCTATTAATTTACTTCATTTGTTTTACTCCGTATAGTTTGTACATTAAGAAAGATTTTTAAAATTTATGATTTAGAATATTATAAACAATGTTTATATAATTTTGAAAATTCTAAAAATTGAATATTGTAAGTACACCATGATATTTGTTTGATATAAAGCTTCTTATTAAGAATACTAGATGGGATTGGCCCGTGTAAGTCCGGGCCCAACACTTTAGACAAATAATATTGTAAAACTGTATATGACATGCTTATTATGCTCGTGTAAAGCAGTATTAATATATAAAGTGAGACCAAGAAGATAACAACAATGTGAGAAAACAGTAAGTATCACTTCAAACAAAAATAAGTAATAAAATTTCTTTCCCCTCTCTCTCTTTCTGTTTCTAAATGGAGCAAAAACCAGAGCCTTTCCTTTCTCGTCACTTTTTGCTTTTGCTTTGCCGATTCATTAAATCCATCAAAAAAAGTTGGGAGGGAGGATCGCTGGAATTGTCTAGATAAAGTGAAATCAATAGGCACCTCAAATGAACAGCTTATGCAGTGAGACTATATATACTGATAGGAGACCTTTGTAGACAGAGTTAACCAGTATGAAAAGTTAAAGTATAACTAAAAGCTGGGAATGATTGACTTTCGGATTAAAATAATAGCGCATAATGGCAGTACTCCTTCCCATTTCTAAGAATACCTTTCACACAATTGAAATGTAAAGAGTTGAATATAGACACACTTTGTAGACTTCACAAGCTGAGATACCACTGTTAGGGTCGTATTTTTAACTTCAATCATTGCAACATTTGATATTTCAGGACACAATCTATTTTCAATCACTGCACATTCTCAATCAGCATCCAAAACTCAAAAAATTTCCTACCAAATTATCTCAAAAGTAAATAACTTGAAATAAATAAAAAGATCCATGCTTTTATGTATCAACATAAATTAACTTCCTGATCAAACCAAATGCATCAATAAAGAGGAGCAAAAAAATAAAGCCCACACACCAGATTTCTAACAAGTAACAACTTAAACTCACCTCATACACTAATAGGAAGCAATCAAGATTACAGTTCACAAAGAACAAAGTAGCAGGAAAAAGAGATACCTAAAAATCAATCTTTAACTGCTTTTATACCCCACAAAAAGAAGAAAAATAAAACAGGGATGAAATTAACTAACCTCAGAGACATAACAAGACTATTGGAAACAATTGAATACAATAAAGAATTAGCGCTGAAAAAGAGCAAAGCAAACAAAATCACACAAAAACCAATTTCTAACAGCTTCTACACACACGCGAGAAGCTATGGAGACAATACATTGTCTAATATGTTAAAATATATAGAGGTTAATTATACATAGAACTCATATGTGTAAATATTCTCTATGTACATAGTACTTACTTTGTAAATGTTCTCTGATGTATACATACAAAGAATGTGTAGGCAGATTACACGTTATTTTAACTGTCAATTCCTAGTCTTTCACAAGATGAAATCTTGTTTGTCTTGTGGATCAATGAAAATGGGAATTTACATACAAAATGCAAAGACAATATGTGTATACTTGTAAAAGGATGAATATTTATAGGAGACATACAACGTCACACATCATTTGGATTATGGTTAGTTTTTATTTAACTATGTATTCGTCACCCCTTTTATTTTATCTTTTCTGAACCGAAGATCTATCAGAAGCAAACTCTTTATCCTTTAAGCCGACACGAAATAAAAATTTAAGTGAACCCAATATGATCGAAAACCTGGCATCTGTAGGCTTAGCTTTTGACAAAAGGCACACCAATAAAATGACATGTAAGTAACAAAGTTGACACAACTAAGTTTGGATTAGAAGGACATAATAGTCTAAGCTGAAAAATATCTATTAAGGAGCTACAATAAAATTCTTTGTTAACCAGTTAAATTATTCTATGTCGCCCGAAGATATCATTGTTCGTCCGCGCAGCATATGGTGCAACAAGCTCATAGTCCATTTAGTTATTTAAGAGTGCTAGGATATCACTATATTTAAGGAAGAGTATTAGGATTAATTAGGGAAATAAATTAAGATTTGAGTTTATTGTTATTACTGAAATAAAACTTCTATTAAAATGAAAAAAATGCGAAGGGAACTCAATTTATCTTCTGTTCTTTGGTTAATAAATTCTAAAGTGTTTTCTCTTCATTTGCACAGTGCACATAAGCCATCTGTCTTTTCTCTCTCTCTCTCTCGAATCTTCTTCGACTATCCCAAAGCAATTTTTAAATGCTAACATAAACTCCATACATCCTCTTAACCAGCAGAAACCCCACATCATTTTTTTGCCACTTTGCCACTATAAGCTCTGAGAAATGTTATTTACTGTGAAGAAGATTATGACATCTACTTATTATATATTTTTTCTTGTCAAATCCCAGTTGATTAATACTTGTAAAGGTTTGAGTTTATGAGAAAAGCTATTTTAATTGTGATTTTTTCTTAATGGGTTCGTGTAAATATTTGATATTTTTTAAAGTTTCTTATGATTAATACTTGTAAGTTGTTGGATTATTCAGAAATTTATTTTCATTGTGATTTTTTTAGTGGGGTTTTATAAAGATTTGATTTTTATTTTGTTTCTTTTGATCCCAGTAATTCTAGTACAATTTTTTCAGCGGCTTAGTTTTGGATTATGATTAGTTTTTATTTAACTATGTATTTGTCAAATCTTGCAAAACAAACAAACATAAAACCTAAAAATTGGCCAAATAAGTTGACATAACAAATTCAATACGGCTGTGGAAGAAGTAGCTGACAAAATGGAGTAGATTAAAAAAAAGGCACCGAAGAGAGTAGGAAATCAGAGATAGATCTGCCAAGTAAAAAATAGGTAAAGCATATAAAACGGAGAATACACAGCAACACCCATAAATTACAGAAATTTTAAACTTTTTTCCGAAAAAATAGCCGGTACAGGAAAATATAAAACAAACACAAAGAACAGTAGAAAGTGCAAACTAACCAATTTAGCTGTGGAAACCAAGCCAATCGCAGAATTTGTTAATCTATCAGAAGATTAATCACTGTAAAATAGAAAGAAAACTGAAGATAAGCAGAGAAAGAAATTGATCGTTGGCATGAAGCAGAGAGATAAAGAGGACGAAAAGAGGGAGGGATTAAGCGCCGGCAAAGGAAAGTCTTATATCGCACCAGACGTCAAAGGTATCCTACACGTGTTAACTTTTACTAAATTAATGAAAGACTAAATTAGCCCTCAGGAAGCAGGCATGACGACCTTGACCTGCTTCCAAGCGGCTTCTATATATAAAGAAAATTGAGTAGACTAAAATTTAATAGTTTCTAAATATATATACAACGACAACTACAATATATATATGTTATTACAAATTCATTCGAATCCCATAACTTTGATTTAATTAAATATACAATTGAAAAAACCACTAAATGTTATTATTTGCAAGATTTTATGAGATGCTGAAATATTTCCTACTATAAGAGCAGGGGCGAAGCTACGTTCCTTAAAGGGTGGTCAATCGATTACCTTTTGCCGGAAAATTATATTCCGTATAAGATAAAATATTATTTGTTATTGATTAAAATAGACTTTGAACACTCTTACATAGTCTAATGACAAAGGTTTAAACATTCTTATTGAATTCTTTGACATCGCCCTGTATAAGGGAGAGTTTGATTACTGTTTCCACATGCCTCATATAGCAAATGCAATACTCGTTCTCAAATATTAAATCAAAGTTGCACGCATCAAATTTAGGATGCAAAAATCGGATAAGAATCTTTTCCCGCTAATTAAGAATCTTAATTATGATCTTCTTCCTGCCAAAAATCTTCCACTCTCTGAAAATTTCTCGAAAAGTATTCACAAGCAGGGAAGCTATCTGTAATGGTAAAAAAACGAACTTAACACGTATACCATTCGGAAGAGGACAAATGGCAAGAATTGACCAGTCAGCTTGTATAACGGCCAGAGTGTAAATCGGAAGGTCAGAAAATCAAAGATTGATACAGACTCTTGGAAGATCAACTCGATTGCTCGAAAAGGTAGTCTAATGTTTGAGAATTCATAAATGATGAGGGAGTTCACGGATAAGAAGGATAGCTGATCAACAGATGCTGAAGTATCCGGGATTCATCGTTTGGTCTACGACTACATGATCCAACATTAAATCAATCGTTATAAATTATCTAAATGGACAGATTGAATGAGTGTAACAACAACATGAATCAAGGAAATGGTAACCCAGGTTTACCATAATAAAAGTGTATACGGTAGAAATCGGGGCTACTCGATTTTACTATTTGATCGAGATCGGAATGTTGCATCGAATGTCGACTTCGACTAAATCATGAAGTTGAGGCATCGAGTTCGAGATCAAAATATCTTTCGAGATTGAGGTAGGTAACAATCGAAGACAAAAGACACAAATACCGAGTGATATCAAAGATGACATAATAACGGAAGAGCGAGATATTCGTGACTGGTCGAGGATCAAGGTGTAAATCTCGGAACGAATCAAATCAGAAGCGGTTAATTAGTTATGTGATTTCATTATGTAATTAGAGTTATACCATAAGTAGAATTCCTCTACTATATAAAGGGGAGTTCTAATCATTTGTAAGGGATCATTATTCATAGAGATTAAAGCATTATAATTCTTTCTTTCTCGCTTACATTATTGTTCATAGTTTACTCTATTTCCCAACTGTTCTTGTACCTATCAGTTCGAGAGTACTTCGACTCGAGGACTGAGTTTTGTCTTATAAACAACTGGTTTTCTTTACTTATAATTTAATTCTATCGTTTATCTTCATATTTATCAATTGGTGTTGAGTGAAATCACGTATCCTTAAAGCCACAATATAAGTTTAATTGTTATCCAAAATTTTAGGGTAAAAAGTTTGACACCCAACGCGGGGCTAAAGATAAAAGTGATTGCTTAATACTGATTCCGATAACACGCTACTTTATGCTTGTTCTTGTTAGTGTTTTTGTTTTCAGGATAAAACATGTTAAACTCACAAACAACACCCACACGGTGACAACGACCTCGGGTTTCTCGGGAAAAGCGACAATGTAGCTACCTTAGGGGCCGAGGTGCCTCAGGCTGATCTCGAGGGAGCACCAATTTCCAATCTCGTCGACGTTAGTTAACATATCGCCCTAAATGCATATTTGGGCGCTGATACCGAAGGTAGCATACGTAAGGAAGGCCGATCTAGTGGTCGAGGTACGCAGGGCGGAGGAGATGGAAGAGTCAGCCTCCAATTAATATTCGAGATGTTACAGGCTCAACAAACCTCTATTGCACAATTACAAAATCAACATCGAGCGCGGAGTTGGGTCCAACCAGAAGTCGCCCGTCGGACCGAACTAGTGCCAGAAAAGTCAAATGCTAGTGAATCAGGGGACTGACCCTGCCCTTATGAGAATGCTCGAGGAGCTCACTAAACGAATCGAGTCGGGAGAAAAGAAAGTTGAGGCAAATGATATGAAAGTAGAGATGTACAACTCTCGGGCTGACCAAATACCGGGGGCACCAGATTTTAAAGGGCATGTGTTCAAAGAAGTTTGTAGAAGCCGTTCCCCCCATGTGCGGCTCCGAAGAATATTAAGAAGTAGTTCCGCATGCCGGAAATCCCCAAATACAATGCGATAACTGATCCCAATGAGCATGTCACCTCCTATACATGCGCTATAAAAGGAAATGATTTGGAAGATGATGAGATCGAATCTGTTCTGCTAAAGAAATTTGGAGAGACTCTATCATAGGGTGCAATGATTTAGTATCACAATCTACCACCTAATTCAATTGACTAATTCGCCATGCTTGCAGACCCTTTCGTAAAGTCACATGCTAGGGCAATAAAGGGTGCGACGAGGAAATCAGACCTTTTCAAGGTGAAACAAAAGGATAATGAAATGCTGAGGGAGTTCGTATCTCAGTTCCAGATGGAATGCATGGAACTACCACTGGCCACAGACGATTGGGCTGTTCAAGCCTTTACTCAAGGATTGAATGAACGGATTTCGGTGGCATCACGTCAACTGAAGCAGAATTTATTTGAATATCCGGTGGTGACTTGGGCCGATGTACATAATCGGTATCAGTCAAAGATCAGGGTCGAGGATTATCAATTGGGGACCCCTTCCGATTCCGTGTATCCGAACTGGCCCATAGATAGAAATCATAGGGATATCGACAGGGAACCACGGCTGAACAGAGGCAGATATCAGTCGTACAACGCAGATCGCAGAAACAGCAGCCCATGACACAATCCCATCCGAAATGATCGAAGGAGCGATCGAGGACAGAGTTATCGAGGACTCATGAGAAAAAGTGGTTTCGATAGGCATGCCGATCCCACAGAGGCACCACGGTTATCGGAGTACAATTTCAGCATTGACGCATCGGGTATTGTGTCTGCCATTGGGAGAATCAAAGATACTAGATGGCCAAAACCCCTACAAACCGATCCTTCCCAAAGAAATCCCCATCAAATATGCAAATACCACGGTACACATGGCCAGAGAACCGAAGACTGCAGACAACTAAGGTAGGAGGTAGCCCGTCTATTCAACGAGGTCCACCTTCGAGAGTTCTTGAGTGATCGAGCCAAAAACCATTTCAGAGACAGGGACACCAACAAGAAAAATGAGCATGAAGAGCCACATCATATGATTCATATGATCATCAGTGGGGTCGATATTCCACAAAGGCCCGTGTTCAAACGCACTAAAGTATCAATTACTAGGGAAAAACGGACCCTATATTATGTTCCAGAGGGCACCGTATCATTCAACGATGAGGAAGTGTCGCACCCCTTTTTCTCGCAAAATCGGGTTTCAATACGTGACAACTCTTTTAAGGAAGGGTGTTAAAAGAGAGTCGTCACCCAACGGGTTGAGGTGCGTTAGGGCACCTATTTGCAAGTAACTCTGGTTTAACCAGTTTGCGTCACCAAAGATCGGGTAAGGGATCAAATTACCTCAAGGAGAAGGTGTTAGGAACTCTTCGAGGTCCATAACTATGGGTCCCGATCGAACTTGAATTATATGAACTAATCTAAATAAAGAGAAAAGACCAAATTGGGAAGATAAACAAGACAATTGGTTTTAAGGAAAGGTGGGGGGTCCTAAGTTTTTTAGCCTAAAGGATCACCCCGTTCAATATAAATAATACCTCGTAACTCCCTCGAGATGGGGTGTTAATCGTATTATTCAGCGGGCACAAACTATCATCTCCTGCTACCCATTCCTATCTTTAAGTTGTTTACCTAAAGCGCACTAATTGATTCTAAATCGTACCTTATGTGTGCATTACCCGTCCCATACCTATAGTCCAGGAGACATTTGGACCTCTACTTTGGATGGTTCTAGACTTAACTTAGGTTTCTCAAAAATGATAAAACTAGGCGACATAAGAAACAAGTTGGACTTTCATGTTTAAAAAAATAAGGGCTCAAGTTAACCTCCACACTTGGGCAACAAATGCACCCAAACAAATTAGGCATTAGACAATTGCAGATTTTAGACAAGTTAAGGTCATTGAATCCTAAGGACATGATCTCTATGTGATTCTGGATTTTAATATGCAGACAGTTTCATATGTGAGGTGCCATTTTTAAATACGACTCCTAAGTGACTACGCAGTTGCCTACTAATTATAGGTTATAAGCAGTTAGACCTATAGGCATGATATATAGGAGATTTTTATGCAGTAATTGGCAGTGGTAACTACAGGAGAATATTCAGAATTGCTTAGTTGGATCCTATATGCATGCTTTCTAATAGTGGCAATGGTACAATATTGAAAGTTCAACATTAACACTTAAAGGAAACGAGCAGGATAATCAATAATTAAGACTGATTTTAGATCCTATAGGCATGCTTATTAAGTGAACAACAACATGTTAACCAACTAACCCTATATGCATGATTTCTAAATTGCATATTAGGTAGCACGTGAATTATTAAAATTCTTTAGCACCTAATGAATATGCCGTAATGCACATTGAGATATTGGTCATTTAATTTCCTACATGCATGATATCTAACATGTAGAAGCAAAATAGATTAGACAGATTAAATACCTATAGGCAGGTAATCTAACACACACAGTAGCAGAACATATTTGAGCAAAGTAAACACCTATAGGCAGGTCATCCAACACACACAATAGCAGAACATATTTGAGCGAAGTAAAACACCTATAGGTAGGATTTCTACTCATTTCAATGCAAGTATTAAGATAAACCCCCTTTTCTCAATTTTACTAACACCCGAATTGTTATTACAACATTATTACAAGCCCAATGAATGAAGTAAATTACAGAATTGCAGAATAGCTATAGTGAGCCTAAGGCAGGCCCAAAAATATACCCAGCTAGGCCAGTCCTTCATTCTCAAGTCCACATAGTTTACAACATCCCAGAAATCATATCTTCATTTACGTAAAACAGCCAGAAACCAGTTGATTAAGCCACTAGGTAAAAGGCAAAGTTGAGAAATTAGGAAAGAACCAAGACCCTAGTGTGTCAGAGTTCCCAAGGGCTTCACGAACCCAGGGCAGTGCTCACACTAGGGAGGTTAATAGAGGAAATTCATGGAATGACTAAGGACCAAGTCCTAGTGTGTCAGAGTTCACAAGGGTCTCAATTGGACCCCGAGCAGTGCTCACACTAGGGAGGTTAATAGAGGAAATTCATGGAATGACTAAGGACCAAGTCCTAGTGTGTCAGAGTTCACAAGGGTCTCAATTGGACCCCGAGCAGTGCTCACACTAGGGAGATCAATGATAGAACCTAAGTAGCCTTGGCTTTCAGCCGGCTAAGAATGAGAACTCACAAGAGACAGGTAACAAGTGAAAGAGAATGGACAAAGGTTGAGAGACAGAAGCTGAGGGATACACTTATAATTTAAACAAACATGGCCAAATTGAGCATATAGAGCAGATAATCAAACAAGTCCTAGGATTTCAAAAACAAGCTTAGTAAAGACTTAGAAGCAGGTTCAACACTTAGCACATAGGCAATCACATATTGATAGAGTTAGGAAAATAACCAGTTTGTAGGATTGACAAAGATCATCATGCACAGATACATAACAACAAATAAGTGAAAACCTAAAGGTCCAAATTATGCTAAGTATATATACAGTGTCATAAGATAGCCATGTTAACTTCACATCAGGCATCAGAACAACATTTAGACATGTTAGGGAAACACAAATTATGACAACTACTGGTGAATCAAGTGAGCCAAAACATGTTGAGAGGTATATTAACTGGGAACTAGTCATGGTTGATAGAACATGATCTTGACACAGAAATAAAACATACTACATATGCAAGATTTTCATTATAGAGATTCAGAACAGAAAGGGAAGATAAACTCATGTTCATACAGTAAGTGTAAGCATTCAGGTTTGACCTAATAGACCAATTAACTAAAGGAAGTCCAAATTATGCATATGGAGCATATTCAAATAACAGAATGGACAACCTTAAGTAGAATTAAACACCAAAGATATGCTAACAAGTGCAAAGGTCACACACAACAGTAGTTCGTAACACATTGGCTAAACGGAATTAAGAGAATCTTAATTATTCGAATTAGGCTTAGGCATGTTTCAAACTAGCAACATTATGAAGTTAAACGTTAAAGAGACCTAAAAATTGAAGTAAGATAAACAGAATCGCACACAAAAACAACCCAGAAAACTCATTAAACTAACGAACTTCAGAACTGAAGACATATGCAAATTGCAAATACATAGGAACGAAATTACAAAGGTTCAATAACTCACCAGTTAAATGAAAATACAAGAAAAACAAAAGTCCACAGTGTTCTGAACATCAATGAGAGGAAAGAACCCAGAATTTAGTGGTCTTGGCTTTCAGTCGGCCAAGAACCAAAGTATAGAACGAGATAATAAAGAAATAACAAAGTAAAGCTTTAAATCTAGTGAGATTATCGTGATTTCAAATCTGTCTCAAACGGAGTGGGGGAAGGGTTTATATAGTAGCAAAAATCGAGCACCAAACAAGGAAACCAAGTAATTTAAGCAACTAATAAAGTAAATAATCATGCAAATTGATATGTAAATCAATCTTAAGGAAAGATCTGGAAACCCTAAATTTTAAGGTAAGTGAAAAGTCAGCAGAATCTAAACAAAAATCAAAATCACACATAATAGGACGAAACTAGACAAGATAACACTCAAAATCAGAGATTTGAACCAATTTTGGTTCGATTTGAAGAAATCTGTAAACCCTAGTTTTAGGGTAAGTAAGAGTCAACAAAATATAAACAAAATAGGACTCACACGGTGTAGAATAAACGTGCGTAGACAGAATATCGTCCAGATTCAAGAGATGGGAGTCAATCAGACAGAATCAGAGTGGTAATACTTGCCATGTTTAAGAAAGTACTAAGTAATACCATGGAGAATCAACCAATAGCGGAAACATACTGATATGGTAAGGAGAGGAGAGAGAAATCCCATTAGAAGAAGGATTAGAGCAAGGGTTTTGAGAGGCAGCGACTAGGGTTTCTCAGAGAAGAAGAGAGTTTAGAGAGAATTTAGGGACGGCGGGTTAAGGGAATATGGTAGAATTTGTGTGGGTTTGAGTAGTTGAAGAGAGGGGGTGAACGGGAGCCGTTGATCTTGAGAGATCAACAACTGGATTAAAAATAAGTGGGGCGGGTCGTATAAAGTGGGTACCAACCAGGTTTTGTAAAGGGGTGCTCGGTTTGGGCTTGAGATCTATTGGGCTAGGGTGTTAGATTTGGGCCAGCAATTGGTCCGAAAATGGGTAGGTTTTTAGGCTAGTTTTTAAATACCCAATATTTAAATAAAAATAATTTATAAAAGTAATTAATAAATAGCAAAAATATCATTTGTGCCCTAAAATGATTAAAAATTGTAACGACCCGATCGGTCGTTTTGCGTATTAGGACCCCATTCCCCTAAATGAAACTCCCCATAGCGGCTTCTTGTGATTTGTGACTTGCGGGGACGGGTGGTTCGGGATTTGGAAGTGTTTAGAGTGCTATAGGAACACTTGGTTCCTTAAGATTGGCCTTTTTGGCCAAGTTTGACTTCGGTCAACATTTTTAGCAAACGACCTCGAAATCGAGTTCCGACAGTTCCAGTAGCTTCGTATGGTGATTTCGGACTTGGGCGTATGTTCGGGATGGGTTTTCGATGACACGGGAGCATTTCGGCGCCCAATATAGAAATAAGAATTTCCTTAAGTTTGAAATTTGGTTTGGAACATGATTTTATGTTATTGAGACCCGAACGGAATTTTGAGACCGGAAATAGTTCCGTTATGTCATTTATGACTTGCCTGCAAAATTTGGTGTCATTCTGAGTGGTATAGGTGGGTTCGGCGCATTGAAAGCGAATTCTAGAACTTTAAGTTCAAAGTTTGATTCAATTTGGTTTTGGGGTGGAATTCTTAGTTTCGTTGTTGTTTTTCACATTTCGGAAATTCGAGCGAATCTATATCATGAATAAAAACTTTCCAGTGCCTTTGGATGGGGACCCGTGGGGCTCGGGTGATTTTCGGACTACTTGGAGCTAATTACAAAACACTAGATTTTTCCTGTCTGGTTTCCTTCTTTGCGATCGCATGTGAGCTAATGCGATCACATAGGAGGAATTGGAAGGGGGGAGAAAATGACTTGTGCGATCGCACATGTTTGTCCCCGTTCGCACTGGGTTGGGCTGTGGCCTGGCCCAACTGATTTTGTCTCTCTGCGATCGCATCCCCCACACCCTGCGATCGCATAGGCCTAGCCAGCTAGCCTTCCACGATCGCATTCCCCCTTCCGCAGTCGCTCAGTGGACCTTCAGGGGTTCTGGCCATTTGGCTTGTGCAATTGCACTGCCCCAGCTGCGATCGCACACAAGGGGCAGCTGGGCAGTGTTAGTTTAAACACGTGATTTTACCCATTTCCTTCACTTCTCACCTCCATTAAAGACCTGGGAGCTTGGAGAAGAGATTCCACGACCTACCTACTGAAGAGGTAAGTTAATTCCACACTAATACTAGTTTAATACATGAATTACTAGTTAAGTTAACTACTAAATTTGTGGAAAATCAAGATTTGGGTAGTAACTTAGGGTTCTTGAGGAATTTGATGCATTTCCCCATTTATTGCTATGAATTCAAGTAGAAATCATATATTAACGATCCTTAGGCTATGGGTGAGTGATTCCTTCGAGAATTTTCAAAATTCGAGCGTGCGGGCCCGAGGTTGAATTTTGGGAATTCTTCAAGAATGTTGAAATTATTGAATAAATAGGATAATTTCCCTACTTTGAACATGAATTGATATACTTGTGCAATATTTGTCTAGTTGCGAGTCCTCGGGTGTAGAGTTAGGTGTTTCGGGCGCATCGTTGGTCCGAGAGGTAGATTCGACACGAGGTGAGTCTCCTTTCTAACCTCGTAAGAGGAAATTGTCTCCATAGGTGTTCTATATGCTGTGTTTAATTGTTTGGGGGCTACGTGCGTACAAAGGGACGAGAGTCCACACGTAGCAACTATTATGTCATGTCGGGTAGCTTTAGGGCTCACAAGCATGCTTTTATGTGCCTTATATGTATCTTTAAGCGTACTTTGAGTTGCTTATTACTCTTGAACTAGCATGAAAGCGGTGGAAGGTTGCATCCGAATTCCTAGTTAGTTAACCCCTGTCACAAGTGTAGTCTCTTCTGAGCTTATTGATAAATTCAGTATATATATATATCTGTGTGTATGTGTGTGTGTGTGTGTGTGTGTGTCAGCACCCGAGTCGCAGGAATGATTCCCGAGCGGGGGAAGCTTTATGATAATTCAGTATAATGTGTCAGCACCCGAGTCGCAGATATGATTCACGAGCGGGGGAAGCTTTATGATAATTTTGTATTAATATACTAGCACCCGAGTCGCAGATATGATTCGCGAGCGGGGGAATATTTACGACCAAACAGTACTTAGATGTCTCCCTTACGACTCCAGCCGGGGTTCTCATTCCTGTGTGCGCATGACTATTTGGTACTGTTTCATGGATATTGGCTCGACAAATATTTGGGGGGAGAGGAGAGTGGACATTGTTATTTATTTTCAGTAGTTACCTGGATCTCTGTGCTTGATACACATTTGCTGCTCACTGTCTTACATGCCTACTACATTTCGTTATATCATGTCATATATTATGCTGTTGGACCTTAGTGAGTGTCAAGTCGACCTCTCGTCACTACTTCTTTGAGATTAGACGGGATACTCACTGGGTACATATTTATTTATGTACTCATGCTGCACTTCTGTACTTAACTGTATAGGTTCTGAGGCTGGTGCATCTAGTTATCAGAACGGAGCTAGATATTGATTGTAGCGGAGCTGACTTCATGGTGAGTTGTTTCTCCTGGCGATCCTCAGGGAGCACCATGGAGTTTCTTTTGCTTATGTTCCCGTCTATTTATTTCATACAGTGGGATTGTATATTCTATCTTTTGTATATCCAGTTAGTATGCCCGTGATACTCGTGACACTGGTTCCTGGCACACACGTAGTATTTGTGTAGATTATGTCCATACATATATGTATATTTTGGACTCACACCTCATTATGACTGCTTTTGTTTAAAACTGGTTGATTACCCCTAATCGGTTAATAATCTAAGCTTTGTATCTTAGTATATATATATATATATATATATATATTGATATGTTTAAGGCAAATGAGAAGGAACCATAGTGGTTTAAATGTTGGCTTGCCTGACCCCGCTGTTGGGCGCCATCACGACCTGAGTTGGGATTTTGGGTCGTGACAACATGGTATCAGAGCTCTAGGTTCACTTATGTCTCACTAGTCACGGGCAGGTTTAGTAGAGTCTTGCGGATCGGTACGGAGACGTCTATACTTATCTTCAGGGGGCTATAGGGTGTTAGGAAACCTCTCTTTATTCATATTCTATCGTGAAATTGATGATGTACTCAATCACATTCTTCTATTCTCTCACAGATGGTGAGGATGCGCGCATCCGATGTTCCTGATCCGGGAGATGCCGCTACCCCCGCCGCCCGAGGCCGTGGTAGAGGCAGGGGGAGGGCACCAGCTCGAGGTAGGGGACGGGGGCGTCCCAGAGCTATCCCAGTTGCACCACCATGGGACCCTATCATAGAGGAGCAGGACGAGGTGCCTCCAGCAGCTCCTGCTCCAGTGGACTTCATGAAGGCGCCAAGCTTCCAGGAGGGCATGGGCCGTATGATGAGATTCATGGACACCATGTCCCAGGCTGGTTTATTTCCAGCAGATCCTGCCACTTATCAGGAGAGAGGGGGAGTCCATACCCCTACCGCCCAGGCCGCTGGCCAGACAGCAGCAGTACATCATAACCCGGGTACACTGCCCGTGGGTGGGGTTCAGCCTGTAGCAGCAGCACCTGAGCCTAGACTAGCTGCGGATGGCGATCAACAGAAGATGTTGGACAGATGGACCCGATTGCGCCCTCCGGTCTTCGGGGGTGAGCGGGGCGAGGATGCCCAGGACTTCATTGATAGGTGCAGGGACAGACTGCACAACATGAGGATCCTAGCGTCCCACGGAGTGGATTTCACCACATTTCAGTTAGAGGGCAGAGCTCGCAGGTGGTGGCAATCCTATATACTCAGCAGGCCAGCAGATTCTCCTCCTGTCACTTGGGAGCAGTTCACGCAGATGTTCTTTGATAGATATATTCCACCCTTTGAGAGGGAAGAGCTGCGTCGTCAATTTGAGCAGATAGAGCAGGGGCAGATATAAGTGACAGATTATGAGGCCAGATTTTTAGAGTTGTCACGCCATGCACTTATGACACTACCTACAGATGCTGTGAGAGTGCGAAGATTCGTGGCTGGGTTGCATCCACGTATTAGAGCCACCATGGCCCGAGAGGTGGAGATGGGTACTTCTTATCAGCTCGTGGTAGAGATCGCTCGCAGGATCGAGGGTAAACTGTCGAGGAGCAGGGAGCAGGGTCAGCAGGACAAGAGGGCTAGGTTCTACGGATATTTAAGGGATGCCTCAGCTAGGAGCAGAGGTCAGTTTGGGGGTGGTCAGCCCAGCAGGCCTTCATATTCAGCATCTCCACTACCTCCTCGAGGTGTTGCAGTGAGGCCTTCGTTCAGCACCATGCCAGAGCGATTCTACCGTCCCCCAGCTATTCAGAGTTCACCCAGTGGTTACTCCAGTCGCTAGAGATCCTCCAGTTCTTATTTCAGTGCTATGCCAGAGGGTTCACATCACTCTCCGTCCATTCAGGATTCTCCTTCTTCGGGACAACAGGATATGCCACCTGTGAGATGTTACGAGTGTGGGGATTTAGGCCATGTGAGGAGGGCTTGTCCTAGGTTTCTGGGAAATACAGTGCAACAGGGTTATCATCCTATGGGTTCAGCACCAGAAGTCCGGCCGCCTAGAGGTGGAGGACAGGTCGGCAGGGGTCGTCCTAGAGGGGGAGGCCAGTCAGGAGGGGGTCAGTTAGCTCCTGTTCACTCTGAGGGAGCTCAGTCTTCAGGTGCTCTAGCTAGATTTTATGCTATTCCGGCCAGATCAGATGCAGTGGCCTCAGACGCCGTGATCACAGGTATTATCTCAGTATGTGGTAGAGAGGCTTCAATATTATTTGATCTAGGGTCCACTTATTCGTATATTTCGGCCCTATTTGCTCATTTTCTGGATATTCCTCGTGAGTCTTTGGGGTCTCCTGTATATGTGTCCACCCCTGTGGGCGATTATGTGGTCGTAGACGGGGTCCATCGGTCTTGTGTGATTACCTTCTATGGGTTCGAGACCAGAGCAAACCTTTTATTGCTCGACATGGTTGATTTCGAGATTATTCTAGGCATGGATTGGCTATCTCCTTATCATGTCGTACTGGATTTCCATGCCAAGACAGTTACTTTAGCCATGCCTGAGTCGCCTAGGCTGGAGTGGAAGGGTTCCTTAGTTAGTGCATCCCGCCGGGTTATTTCCTTCATGAAGGCTCGGTGTATGGTCGAGAAGGGTTGTTTGGCTTACCTTTCTTATATGCGGGACACCACCGCCGAGTCCGCGACTATTGATTCAGTGCCAGTTGTTCGAGAGTTTGCCGATGTATTTCCTTCAGACCTTCCAGCCATGCCTCCAGATCGAGACATTGATTTCTGCATTGATTTAGCTCCAGATAATCAACCTATTTCCATTCCCCCGTACCGTATGGCTCCTAAGGAGTTGAAAGAGGTGAAGGAGAAGCTTGGGGAGTTGTTGGCTAAGGGGTTCATCAGGCCAAGTGTATCACCCTGGGGTGCTCCAGTTCTATTCGTGAAGAAAAAAAGATGGGTTTATGCGGATGTGTATTGATTACCACTAGTTGAATAAGGTGACCATTAAGAACTAGTATCCTCTGCCGCGCGATGATTTGTTTGACCAGTTGCAGGGTGCTCGCGTGTTTTCTAAGATTGATTTGAGATCAGGTTATCATCAGTTGAAGGTTCGGGCCTCAAATGTTCCGAAGACTGCATTTCGTACCAGATATGGTCATTATGAGTTCCTGGTGATGTCCTTTGGCTTGACTGATGCTCCAGCAGCATTCATGGACTTGATGAATAGGGTGTTTAGGCCGTATATTGATTCCTTCGTCAATGTCTTCATTGATGACATCTTGATCGATTCGCGGAGCCTGGGTGAACATGAGCAGCATTTGAGAGTTGTGTTCCAAACCTTGCGGGAACAGAAGCTATATGCTAAGTTCTGGTTAGATTTCGTGGCATTCTTGGGGCATGTGGTATCCGGAGAGGGTATCAAGGTTGATCCTCAGAAGATTGAGGCAGTTCAGAGTTAGCCGCGTCCTACTTCAGCTACAGAGAGCAGGAGTTTTTTGGGCCTATCAGGCTATTACCGCTGATTCGTGGAGAGGTTCTCTTCTATTGCAGCTCCATTGACCATATTGACTCAGAAGAATGCCCCGTTTCAGTGGTCCGGCGAGTGTGAGGTGAGCTTTCAGAAGCTCAAGTCAGCATTGACCTCAGCACCAGTTCTGACATTGCCTTCCGGTTCTGGGATGTATACTGTGTATTGCGACGCTTCACGCGTTGGGTTGGGATGTGCATTGATGCAGGATGGGAGAGTTATTGGTTATGCTTCGCGCCAGTTGAAGGTTCATGAGAAGAATTACCCTGTGCATGACTTGGAGTTGGCGGTGATTGTTCATGCTTTGAAGATTTGGAGGAACAACTTGTATGGAGTGTCTTGTGAGGTTTATACAGACCACCGCAGTTTGCAGCACTTGTTCAAGCCGAGGGATCTTAATTTGAGGCAGCGCAGGTGGCTTGAGTTGTTGAAGGACTATGATATCACCATTCTTTATCATACGGGCAAGGCAAACGTGGTAGCGGATGCCTTGAGCAAGAGGGCATAGAGTATGGGTAGCTTCGCCTACATTGCAGCTGAGGAAAGACCTATAGCCTTTCAGTCCTTGGCTAATCGCCTGGTGAGATTAGACCTTTCGGAGCCTCGTCGAGTTCTTGCACATGTAGTTTCTCAGTCTTCGCTACTGGGAGGGATTAAGGCTCGGCAGTTCGATGATCTGTGCTTAGCACAGCTTCGGGAGTCAATGGTCCAGGGTAGGGCCAAAGAGGTTACTCTGGGCGAGGATGGTGTTATGAGACTTTAGGGCTGTTTGTGCATTCTTAATGTTGATGGCATGAGGGAGAGGATTCTAGCGGAGGCACACAGTTCTCGGTGTTCTGTTCATCCAGGTGTGACAAAGATGTATCGTGATTTGAAGCAGCATTACTGGTGGAGGCGGATGAAGAAAGACATTGTGAAGTATGCGACTAGGTGTCTTAATTTCCAGCAGGTTAAGTACGAGCATCAGAGGCCAGGAGGTCTACTTCAGCAGATGCCCATTTCTGAGTGGAAGTGGGATCACATCATTATGGACTTCGTGGTTGGGTTGACTTAGACTGTGCGGAAGGATGATGCGGTTTGGGTCATTGTGGATAGATTGACCAAATCGGCGTATTTCATTCCTGTGGCTACTACTTACACTTCTGAGAGGCTAGCCAGATCTACATTTCGTAGATAGTCAGGTTGCACGTTGTGCCGGTGTCCATAATATCAGATCGAGGTCCTCAGTTCACCTCGCACTTTTGGAGAGCATTGCACAGTGAGATGGGCACCCAGATAGATCTCAGCTCAGCATTTCACCCTCAGACTAATGGCCAGTCGGAGCGTACAGTTCAGATATTGGAAGATATGCTCAGGGTTTGTGTGATTGACTTCGGAGGTCAGTGGGGCCAGTTCTTGCCTTTGACTGAGTTTGCGTACAATAATAGTTATCAGTCCAGCATCGAGATGGCTCCATTTGAGGCTTTGTATGGTCGGCGGTGTCGTTCTCCTATCGGGTGGTTTGAGCCTGGCGAGGCCAAGTTATATGGCACTGATCTGGTGAGAGATGCTTTGGAGAGGGTGAAGTTAATTCAGGAGAGGCTCCGCACAGCTCAGTCCAAACAGAAGAGTTATGCGGATCAGAGGGCGCGTGATGTAGCATTTATGGAGGGAGATAAGGTTCTGCTAAAGGTTTCGCCGATGAAGGGCATTATGAGGTTCGGGAAGAAGGGCAAGCTGAGCCCAAGATTTATAGGTACTTTTGAGGTATTGAGGCGAGTCGGGGAGGTTGCTTATGAGCTTGCTTTACCTCCCAGATTATCAGGAGTTCATCCGGTCTTCCATGTATCCATGCTCCGGAGATATCACGCCGACTTCTCTCACGTGGTTGATTTCAGCACTATTCAGTTGGATGAGAAATTGGGCTACGAGGAAGAGCCAGTTGCTATTATTGATAGGCAAGACCGCCAGTTGATATCCAAGAGAGTTTCTGCCGTGAAGGTCCACTGGAGGGGCCAATCAGTTAAGGAGGCGACCTGGGAGTCCGAGGAAGACATGCGGAGCAAATATCCTCACCTATTCAGCACTTCAGGTACGATTCTAGACCCGTTCGAGGACGAACGTTTGGTTAAGAGGGGGAGAGTGTAATGACCCGATCGGTCGTTTTGCGTATTAGGACCCCGTTCCTCTAAATGAGACTCCCCATTGTGGCTTCTTATGATTTGTGACTTGAGGGGACGGGTGGTTCGGGATTTGGAAGTGTTTAGAGTGCTATAGGAACACTTGGTTCCTTAAGATTGGCCTTTTTGCCAAGTTTGACTTCGGTCAACATTTTTAGCAAACGACCTCGGAATCGAGTTCCGACAGTTCTAGTAGCTTCGTATGGTGATTTCGGACTTGGGCGTATGTTCGTGATGGGTTTTCGATGACCCGGGAGCATTTCGGCACTCAATATAGAAATAAGAATTTCCTTAAGTTTGAAATTTGGTTTGGAACGAGATTTTATGTTATCGAGGTCCGAACGGAATTCCGAGACTGGGAATAGTTCCGTTATGTCATTTATGACTTGCCTGCAAAATTTGGTGTCATCCAAGAGGTATAGGTCAGTTCGGCGCATTGAAAGCAAATTCTAGAACTTTAAGTTCAAAGTTTGATTCAATTTGGTTTTGGGGTCGAATTCTAAGTTTCGTTGTTGTTTTTAACATTCCAGAAATTTGAGTGAGTCCGTATCATGAATATAGACTTGCCAGTGCCTTTGGACGGGGTCTCGAGGGGCTCGGGTGAGTTTTGGACTCCTCGCAGCTAATTACAAAACACCAGATTTTTCTTGTCTGGTTCCTTCTGTGCGATCGCAGGTGAGCTAATGCGATCGCATAGGAGAAATTGGCAGGGGGAGAAAATGACCCGTGCGATCACACATGTCTGTCCGCATTCGCACTGAGTTGGGCTATGGCCTAGCCCAGCTTATTTTCTCTCTCTGCGATCGCATCCCCCACCCCCTGCGATCGCATTCCCCCCTCCGCGATCGCACAGTGGACCTTGAGGGGTCCTGGCCATTTGGCTTGTGCGATTGCACTGCCCCAGCTGCAATCGCACACGAGGGGCAACCGGGAAGTGTTAGTTTAAACAAGGGATTTTACCCATTTCCTTCCCTTCTCACCTCCATTAAAGACTTGGGAGCTTGGAGAAGAGATTCCACGACCTATCTACTGAAGAGGTAAGTTAATTCCACACTAATACTAGTTTAATACATGAAGTACTAGTTAAGTTAACTACTAAATTGGTGGAAAATCAAGATTTGGGTAGTAACTTAGGGTTCTTGAGGAATTTGATGAATTTGCCCATTTACTGCTATGAATTCAAGTAGAAATCATATATTAATGATCCTTAGGCTATGGGTGAGTGATTCCTTCGAGAATTTTCAAAATTCGAGCGTGCGAGCCCAGGGTTGAATTTTGGGAATTCTTCAAGAATGTTGAAATTATTGAATAAATAGGATAATTTCCCTACTTTGAACATGAATTGATATACTTGTGCAATATGTGGCTAGTAGTGAGTCCTCGGGTGTAGAGTTCGGAGTTTCGGGCGCATCCTTGGTCCGAGAGGTAGATTCGACACGAGGTGAGTCTCCTTTTTAACCTCGTAAGAGGGAATTGTCTCCATAGGTGTTCTATATGCTGTGCTTAATTGTTTGGGGGCTACGTGCATACAAAGTGACGAGAGTCCACACATAGTGACTATTATGTCATGTCGGGTAGCTTTAGGGCTCACAAACATGCTTTTATGTGCCTTATATGTATCTTTAGGCGTACTTTGAGTTGCTTATTACTCTTGAACTAGCATGAAAATGGTGGAAGGTTGCATCCGAATTCCCAGTTAGTTAACCCTTGTCACTAGTGTAGTCTCTACNTTTGGGGGCTACGTGCGTACAAAGTGACGAGAGTCCACACGTAGTGACTATTATGTCATGTCGGGTAGCTTTAGGGCTCACAAACATGCTTTTATGTGCCTTATATGTATCTTTAGGCGTACTTTGAGTTGCTTATTACTCTTGAACTAGCATGAAAATGGTGGAAGGTTGCATCCGAATTCCCAGTTAGTTAACCCTTGTCACTAGTGTAGTCNCGAGCGGGGGAAGCTTTATGATAATTCGGTATAATGTGTCAGCACCCGAGTCGCAGATATGATTCGCGAGCGGGGGAAGCTTTATGATAATTTTGTATAAATATACTAGCAACCGAGTCATAGGTATGATTCGCGAGCGGGGGAAGCTTTACGACCAAACAGTACTTAGATGTCTCTCTTACGACTCCGGCCGGTTGTCTCATTCTTGTGTGCGCATGACTGTTTGGTACTGTTTCATGGATATTGGCTCGACATATATTTGGGGGGAGAGGAGAGTGGACATTGTTATTTATTTTCAGTAGTTACCTGGATCTCTGTGCTTGATACGCATTTGCCGCTCACTGTCTTACATGCCTACAACATTTCGTTATATCATGTCATATATTATACTGTTGGACCTTAGTGAGTGTCAAGTCGACCTCTCGTCACTACTTCTTCAAGATTAGACGGGATACTCATTGGATACATATTTATTTATGTACTCATGCTGCACTTCTGTACTTAACTATACAGCATCTGAGGCTGGTGCATCTGGTTATCAGACCGGAGCTAGATATTGACTGTAGCGGTCCTGACTTCACGGTGAGCTGTTTCTCCTGGCGATCCTCAGGCAGCACCATGGAGTTTCTTTTGCTTATGTTCTCGTCTATTTATTTCAGACAGTGGGATTGTATATTCTATCTTTTTTATATCCAGTTAGTATGCCCGTGATACTCGTGACACTGGTTCCTGGCACACACGTAGTATTTGTGTAGATTATGTCCGTACATATATGTATATTTTGGACTCACACCTCATTATTACTACTTTTGTTTAAAACTGGTTGATTACCCCTAATCGGTTAATAATCTAAGCTTTGTATCNAATGTAATTATAAAAATGTACTGTATTTAAAATATCATGTTGGTGTAAACAATAAGTTTGGATGATTAAGTCATCACAAAATAGTTTGAAGAATAATTACTGGATATTTATATAATAAAATGCAGAAACAAATCGATTTAAAGACTTTAAAAATTATGAAAGATACTTGTATATGCTTATAATGATGCATATATATCAACAGGAAGTAGAAGGAATCTCTCAACCCCACAATGATGCTCTGGTAATTTCTATCTTAATGAATAAAATTCAGGTTAAGCGTGTTTTAATTGATCCAGGGATCTCTACAAATATTATTCGATCGAGGGTTGTGGAGCATCCCGGCCTACAAGATCAAATCGTACCCGCAGCTCGGGTCCTTAATGGTTTCAACATGGCCAGCGAAACAACTAACGGTGAAAACATTTTACTGGTAAATGTAGCTGGGACTATTCAAGAAACCAATTTCCATGTAATCGAGGGCGATATGAGATACAACACCCTGCTCGAAAGACTTTGGATTCACAATATGAGGGCAGTCCCTTCAACCCTTCACCAAATGCTGAAATTCCCAATGCCGGATGAAGTAAAAACGGTATATAGGGAACAACATGCTGCAAAAGAAATGTTCGCGGTCGATGAGGTAATACCGATATCAGCGCTTTCGTCAACAAAGGGATCAGAGGTCAAAATAAAACGAGAGGCTAAATGGCAACCACAGCCACCATCGTTGACTCAGTCAAAAAAGCAGGGAATGGAAGAAGGCGACGACTACTGGATCCCTCGATCCTTCATTATCTCCGAAGATTTCGACGCCACCAAATCAACAGTCGAAGAGCTGGAACAAGTTATATTGATCGAATACCTACGCGATCGAAAGGTATACCTGGGTACGGGGTTAACCCCCAAACTCAGGAAAAACTCATTAAATTTCTTATCGATAACATGGATTGTTTTGGTTGGTCCCACTTAGATATGAAAAGAATCCCACCAGAGATCACAACACATCGATTGAACCTGGACCTGAAGTTCATACCGGTAAAGCAAAAGAGAAGGCCCCATTCCGAGGTAAAACATGCATTAATCTAGGACGAGGTAACCAAACTTCTAAAAATATGATCCATTGGGGAAGTAAAATATCCCAAATTGTTAGCAAACGTAGGTGTAGTCCCTAAAAAGGGGAACAAACTTAGGATGTACGTAGACTATAAAGAAAGACTCTTTTTATATGCCGAATATCGATCGCATGATTGATGCCACGGCCGGCCACGAGATCCTTAGTTTTATCGATGCCTACTCCAGTTACAATCAAATTCCAATAAACCAATGAACCCGGAGGATCAGGAATAGACTTCGTTCATCACTAAATATGGCACCCATTGTTATAATGTAATGCCGTTTGGGCTAAAAAAATGATGGTGCTACCTACCAACGCCTAGTAAACCGAATGTTCAAATAAAAAATAGGTAAATCAATGGAGGTTTACATTGACGATATGCTAGTTAAGTCCCTGTGCGCAGAGGACCATTTAACACATTTTCAGGAAACTTTCAACATATTGAGAAAATACAACATGAAGCTCAATACTGAGAAGTGTGCATTCGGGGTCGGTTCGGAAAAGTTCCTCGAATTTATGGTGTCAAATCGGGGGATAGAGATAAACCCCGAAAAAATCAAGGCAATCGAAGACATCACAGTCGTGGATAGCATTAAGGCCGTACAAAGATTAACAGGGCGGATGTCCGCTTTAGGCCGGTTTATCTCGACGTCTTTAGATCGAAGTCTCAGGTTCTTCTCACTACTCAAAAAGAAGAACAGTTTTTCTTGGACCCCGGAATGGCAACAGACATTAGAAGAATTAAAGCGGTACCAATAAAACCCACCATTGCTTTATACTCCCAAAGCGGACGAATAACTCTACTTATATTTAACAGTCTAGGAAGTTGCGGTAAGTGGGGTCCTAGTTCGAGAAGAGCAAGGTACACAATTTCCTCTTTACTATGTTAGTCGAACTTTAGGTGAGGCCGAGACCCGGTACTCACAGTTAGAAAATTAGCGCTTGCTTTAATAAGCACTTCTAGGAAATTAAAACCATATTTTTAGTGTCACCCAATTTGTGTGGTAACCACTTATCCTCTTCGTAATGTTTTACATGAGCCCGAACTCTCATGCCAATTAGCCAAATGGGCTGTCAAAATCAGTAGGTATGATATTGAGTATCAACCCAGAATGGCCATCAAGTCTCAAATCTTAGCAGACTTCGTGGCCGACATCATGCCAGCCCTCGTACCGGAGGTAGAAATGGAACTTTTGTTAAAAACTTGTACATCTTCGGGGGTGTGGACCTGATCGATTCCAAACCCACACTACTATTGAGTAGCGAGGAGGTCAATGCAATAATAACCCAACTAAGGTTGGGATCGAATCCACATGGAGTTAATGATTGAAATTAGGTTTATATCTAAGTGAGATGGGAGTTTTAGCTCTAATTTCACTTCCACAAGTTTGGTTGATATTCTACTTCTATTTTTACTTTAATGATTGCAATTAATAAAACTAAGGACAATATTTTTGTTTAGGGTTTTTCAAATGTTTAGAGGGACTAGGGTCGTGATTTCTACCTAGGTGGTTATCTAACGAGTTGTAAAATCTGGAGCAAACTTGATTAGTTGGGATTGTAATATAGCTATCACACCCGGGTACTCACTCTATACCTCTCGATAGTTTGAGTGATTTTTCCCAATTTGGCTTTCTCAAGTCCAAATGGGTATTCATACAAATCAAGTGATATTACCTCAATTCAGGTATTACCATCTCTATGTTTAACCCTTTAATTTGGACTATCAATTTCTTGAGTTCATCCCAATTCCTTGTTAGCCTAGTTTTCCTAGACTTAGTCCCACTTCCTTGGGTCACAACCCTAGCTATGGGTTTAGATACTCATGAAAATAGCAGAAATTAAAGAAGAAATGATGATAGAATCTATAATATTAGATTATGAGAAGAAAATATAGTGTTTAGAGATGAATCTAGTATAAAATTTCCAAAAGCAGTAAAAGTAGACGTCTCAAGTGCTCTCTTAAAACATAACTTAACCTAAAAATGACAAAAAGTTCTATTTATACTAAGCTAAAAATATTTGACAAAAATTCCCCTGCGGAGGTTGTGCGGCCGCATAATTCTAAGTGCAGTCGCACGCTTTCTTCTGCGGCCGTTCTGGCTTGATCTGGAGTTTTGCGGACCGCACAATTCTGAGTGCGGCAGCATAAAAGTGATGTGGTCCGTACTTCCTTGACTTTGGCTTGAAACAACTCTCTGAATCATCACCATCACGGACCGCACAATTGTGTGTGTGACCGCACTTAACATCCCACGACTGCATAATTTTGGTGTCGTCTGCACTGCTTCATTTTCCCCAAGTTTCCATATCTCAGATTCTCGTTCATCGCGGACCGCACAATATTGATTGCGGCAGCACAATATTGGTGCGGTCCACACACCTTTATGTTGCCAAATCGCCAAGTCTCTGAATCTCTTTTCTCGCGGTCCGCATAATATTGATCGCGACCGCACATTGACTTTTACGTCCGCACTGTAGGCCTCTTTGACCTATTTTGGTTTTTGTTAAACTTTTGACTCCTTTATGTGTTGATTTTGATTCCTTAGGCTCATATTGAAAAATTCCTAAAATCAAGCACATTTCATTAGTTTCCGTGAATACCTTTAAGCATTTTCACCTAAAACACAAGTGAAAGAAAGCAAATAAGAGGTCAAAATCCCTACTTATCAACTCCCCCAAACTTAATCTTTTGCTTGTCCTCAAACAAATAAGGTAATTCCCATCTCCACTAGAAAAAAGGTATTTCAGCTGGTCTAAGGTGAATCAATCATGCATCAATTGGGACTAACAATTACCCTCAACACAAATGAATTATCAACAATACAATATTTTGACTTTTGAGTACCATAGTTCTAATGTGACACTAGAACATCAAGAGTTGAATTTATTCATCAAGGAAGCTCGCTCTATCACGTAGGTCATTGTGGATCCCAAACTCCTCCTACTCTACTCTCCATGAGAAAATCTCAATTTAGAATGTAACACTCGAAACAAGGATTGCGAAGAAGTTCGCTCATCTCTCTCAAAATAATGTCACAAATCCGACTCTAAGTACTATAAGCTTGCCCCCAATGTAAATCACCACTAATGTAAGCTCACTCAACTTGAATTCATATAGGGCTTTTACGAGAGTGTAATGAAGGCTTTTGGATCAAGGTAGGACTTGTTGGAATATGATTGTTTCATCTTTCCTTAAGCACTCCATTTTCTCTTTTTGGCGCATACTTTCTCGACTCTTTGAGTCATTTTCTTCTTCCTTGGGGGAACTAGAGAGACGTAATGTCACTCTTTCTTGATCATGACAATCATTTTTTCTCCTTTTATATTCACTCCATGCCTTTCATCATTTTTTTCTTTGAATCCCTTCAATTTTCTACCTTATTCACTTTTTGTTTTTTGACATTTTTCTTTTTGGCCTTTCTTCCTTTTCTTTGCCTTTCCTCTTCTTCATTTATTTTTCTTCTTTGTAACTTTTATCACTTTCAAACTCCTCATCTCTCCCCCAAACTTATGCTTTTGCTAATTGTTGCTCAAGAATGCTAAGGAAAGATTGGGTGCCAAGAGAGGATCATTGCAAAACGGATAAAGGCGTGTAACGTGGTTATTGAAAGAAAAAGGGCTTAGGCTATGGAAGTTTTCAAGTTTAACATTGGATCAAGGAGAGCCTACAATCATTTCTCAAGTCGAGCTATAATTAGAATTTTGCCTAGACAAACACTCGGGGAAAGTTCTAGACTTATTGGCACGGGAACTTGGACTTGCAATTCAATACCTCACCTCTCAAGCTGCTGGATTGTTAAAGAGAACAGAGTCGAGAGCCCAAAACAACCCTTGCTAAGATTGAAAATCACAAATGGCTCGAAGGAACCACTCGATGATTGTTTTAGTCAACACAAGAGTCTAAAGGTCATAACTAGAGTTATTCTATGCCAATCAACTTTGTTTCTAACCATAAGGTCGAAAGTAAATGTGTTAGTACCAAGTGAATCCTGCTTGAGACACTTTTATTCATTACTATTATATTTACCAAAACGTAAAAGAAAACTGACTCAATCCCTTAAGAAGGTTGTCACACCATCCATCGTTGGGAAGAGCCACCCGGTTCACACAACATCCACCTTTGGAAAGAACCGTGGCATTAAGAAAATCAAAGGCTTATTGTTCACACAAACGTAAAAAGAAGCTAACAAATGAAAAAGAAGCTACCAAAGTAAATAAGAAGTTATGCTACTAAGGAAAAACAAACTAAAGAAGTTATGAAGTAAACTACAGAAGGTGTTGATACACAAATTTTCCCAAAATATTTTAAATTGCATATATACCTTTAAAATCATGCATTAATAATAATTGGTATTTTTCAATAATATTTTTCTATATTTTTATTAATTTATCCAGCATTTTGTTTTCAATAAATAATTACAAAATTGCATCACAAGTGATTTCAAAATAATTTCTTGATTTAATTTATTATCTATGGTCCTAAGAAGACCAAATTATTTCATAATTAGCCAAATTGGCATCTTTTGGCTATAATTACAATTATAGACCAAGCATATAATTTTGTACTATTTCTTACCAAAAATTTATCATTTGTATTTTTAAATAATAAACAATCATTGTAAAACTATTATCTATGCATGAAATTCCTTTTTTTAATAATTGTTAGCTATTTTGTAAATTATTTTAATTAATTTGCATTGGGTATTTAACAAATAGACTAATTTCATTTCAATTGTGGCCTAATTAAACCAGTCCCAATTCTAATTAAATTATCCCAAACCCCAGGCCCAATCCACTATCCTACCCGACCCAATTTGCATTCAATCTGGACCGTTGATCATTTTTGATCAACGGACCAGATCCACCCTTACCTTAATTAAGCTAAAAGACCTACCCCGTTCCCCCTCATTCTCTTTTCTTCTCTGCCGTTACACTCTCCCATTCTCTCTCAAGATCTCTTGTTGACCCAAGTCACTGCATAGTTTTGAAGATTGACAAATGTCTGACCAGTTGAACCAGGTCCATCAGAGCACACATTCTTGAACTGAATAGCTGACACATGAACCGTATATGCATAAGAGATATTTGTGATTGTGAAGTATCAATGAACAAAGAGATTGTCTCCTAATGCGAAAAGGTTGCAAACTAATGAGAGAATAGAAGTTGAATTTAGCAAGGAAAGTAACAAAGGAAGGAAGTTGAGTTTGATACGAACTCTTTCACCCAGGAAGAGTTGGACTAGAACTGAACGACAAACTCAACAACCGAATCTATAAATATTCGAAGTATTTCTGTTGGAATTCTCGACGCACAAGTACTGAAGTGAATCAAGATCTGAAAGCAAAATTCCCAGAGTTATTTTGCGAGCAGATTTATTGTGCGATACAAAGGCTACAGATCAGCTAGAAGAACCAGTTCCATCGTTTGTGTATTGAGTCTAGTTGATTGTAGTAGGAGTTTTAATATTGTATCTTATCATCTTTCTTAGAAGCAATTGTAATAGGTACACATTGTTCAAGTTAGAGTTAACTTGAAGCTTGTAGAAATTAGCTAGAGGCTAGTTGATACAAAGGGATTAGAGTTAGTCCTAGAATTACAAAAGAGTTTACTTTGTAAGTCCGTTTGGCTCAGAGTTTGAGAAAATCCTACTGAGGAGTAGGTCGTGGTTTTTTCACCTTTTGATCCAGGTGTTTTTCACGTAAAAATCTCTGTGTTTGTACTTTATTGCTTTTATTATTCCGCACCAGTAGAAGTTGGAACACAAAGAAGAACCAGGTTCTTCTTGTGAGACAACACTCAACATTTGGGTACCACACATTTAACCTATATTTTTGTGTGGTATTGACGTCTAAAACATCATCTCTGCTAAACCCAATCTTCTCTCGCCGGCCGTAGGCTCGCCGGTAACAATGGTGGTTCCACCACTATCCCTAGCCTCCATGGCTCCCTCACATGCCGGATCCTTGCTACCCTGAGGTCCTCAAGGGGACCAGAGGCTGTTCAACTCACACCCATGGGCTTTTCATGCCATTCTCAGGCCACCCTTGGCCGTCCGAGTAAGACCTTTCTATTTTCCGGCTAGATCTATGGCTTCTAAGTCGGAATCTCTCTATCTCTAGGTTATCTCTCTATGAAAACCTAACTCATCTCTTGACTCATCAAGATCTGTAACAGATCTGAGTATATTTTGAGTTATTTTACTGTTTTCCCTAAGGATCTTCCCGATTTTTAAAATGTCTCTTCATCTTCAAAACTAGAGTTTCTTAACCACTTTTCAAAATGACTACAAGTAGCCCATGAAGGAACTCTACAAGTAGCCCATGAAGGAATACCTCAGGTAAAGAGGTCTAGAGGTACTCTACTATACTCTCAGTATGAAAACTTCACCATGAAAGAAGGAGAGACTATCCAAGAGATGTACACAAGGTTCACAACCTTGACTAATGAACCGAAGTCTCTTGGAAGAGTCATTCTGGAAGAGGACATGGTTGAGAAGATCCTGACAAGGGTCTTGCCAATTTCCTGGGAAAGAAAAATCACTGCTATCCATGAATCCAAAAATATGGCAACCTTGAGATTGGATGAGCTGATTGGAAACCTTACTGCTTATGTACTCAGAAGTCAAACCATGAAGATGGATGCCCCAAAGAAGGAGAGAAGTATAGCACTAAGGATCACTGAGGGAGCAGATCTGGAGGAAGATGAGATGGCCATGATTACCAAAGAATTCAGAAATTTTCTCATGAGGAAGAAGGGCATCTCTAGGGGAGGAAACTTTAACAAGGCAAAAGCTCTAGAAAGGCCAACCAACGAGGGATGCTAAAAATATGGTAAGACTGACCATCTTATCAAAAAACGTCCTCAGTGGGAAGTAGAATGGAAAAAGGAGAGATATGAAAGAAAGAACAGGAAGAAGGAACTGGTCCAACCCAAGAAAATCACAACTAAGGCTATGGTTGCTGCTTGGGGGGAAAGTTCAGATGAGGAATCAGAAGATGGGGAGACTGAAGATCATGCGCTTATGGCAATTGGAGAATCTGATGAGGAATCACATGAAGAACCAGAGCTAAGTATCTCCCATCTTAAAACAAAATAAAGTTCCTATCTAAGGAAAAACTCTCTTAGTTGCTACTTGATTTCATAGATGATTCTGTGGAAACAACCAAAGAGAAGGATCAACTCTCTAAAGAATGTGCAATGCTAAAAGCAAAGTGCATGAACCTGGAAATCAGAGTCAGTGAATCTGAAAAGAAAAACACTGTCTTGTTGAACCAGGTTCATCCACTTGAGACTGAGATTCTAGAACTAAAATCTGAGAACTTAAAACTGAGATTAGGATCCAGTAAAAAGGTTGTTGATCACTCTCATGTCATGTTAGAGGAAAATTTGGGAAAACTAAAAGATAAAATGTATGCCAAGGATGAACAGATAAGATCACTTAAAGAAGAGCTTGGCAAAGTCAAACATGAATTAGATAGAACTTGTAAATGGAATAAATCCTCTGATGCCTTGACATGGCTTCAAGAGAATCATAGTAGCAGTCAGATAGGGCTTGTTTTTTGGGTGTAAATTGCCCAAGTGGGATCCCAAAATCAAGTATCTCACTCTCCCTGAAAATAAAATCTGCACCCACTGTGGTAAGACTGGCCACTACAAATATGAGTGTACTGCAAAAGAGCAGGCCATTCAAAAAAATGAGAGGTTTGTAAAAAAGAAAAACTGGCTACAGAATTAGGCCAGAAAAAATTTGATTCATCCATTCTCTCACATAAAAGGACCCAAACTAGTTTAGGTTCTCAAAACTAACCCCTGATTTCCTTTTGTAGGTAAAAATGAGAGGAAGCAGCCAAATTTGGTTTTTGGATAGTGGCTGCTCAAAACATATGACGGGGAACAAGGAACAGTTCCTTTCACTTGAAAACCTCAAAGGAGGAAATGTCTCCTTTGGAAATGGAAAGAAAGGTGAAATTATAGGGGTTGGCAAAGTAGGTAAGGATGACACACGTTCCATCGAACATGTGTACTTGATAGATGGCTTGAAATATAGCCTGATCAGTGTGTCACAATTGTGTGACAGAGGTAACCTGGTTGCTTTCACTTCCACAAAATGTTTTGTGATTAACTTGCTTACTGACAAGATTGTTTTGCAGGGAAAGAGAATGAATAATATCTATGTCATAGACTTGTCCACACTGTCTGAAAATGAACTCACTTGCTTAAGTGTTTTGGACAGTGATCCCCTCCTTTGGCACAAACGACTTGGACATGCAAGTCTAAATCAGCTTAACAAATTAGTCTCTAAGGACTTAGTGGTGGGACTCCCTAACATTAAGTTCAAGGAAGACAAAGTTTGTGAGGCATGTGCAAGGGGGAAGCAGGTAAGATCCTCATTCAAAAGTAAGAAAATGGTCAGTACCACCAGGACTTTGGAACTGGTTCATCTGGATGTGTGTGGTCTAATGAGAACTCTGAGCAAAGGTGGTAAGAAATATGTGATGGTGTTAGTTGATGATTACTCAAGGTTCACGTGGACCTTATTTCTGGCATCTAAGGATGAAGCATTTGATATGTTCATCGGATTTGTTAAGAAAACTCAAAATCAGGACATCAATTATATATTTAAAAAATGCATGACCAGGCCACTGGTAGAGAAAACTCCCTATGAATTACTCAAAGGGAGAAAGCCCAACATATCCCATCTTAGGGCTTTCAGATGTAAATGCTATGTGCACAATAATGGCAAAGATTCCGTAGGTAAATTTGATCCCAGAAGTGATGAGGGAGTATTCTTGGGATATTCATCAAATAGTAAAGCCTATAAAGTGTACAATAAAAGAACTATGGGTGTAGAAGAGAGTGTGCATGTTGTCTTTGATGAAACTAACACTCTTTCTGAGAGACAGGAACCAGAAGATGAGAAGCAGTGAACACATTGAAACAACCATGGAAGATGGAACAGGTGATGGACCAGGTCCAACTACCCTAAGCAACATGAAAGGGGGAACTCAACATGTGAATTCTGGCCCCGATCCTGTTCCACAACAACAAAACAACATGGAACTATCCAGAAGTGAACTACTAATACTCAAACCACACAGATATCAGAGTTCTCACCCTCTTGAGAATATCATAACAAATTTGTCATCCGGAATCAAAACAAGATCTTCCTTGAAAATTCTGTGTGCGTTTGATGCCTTCCTATCCTTAATCGAACCAAAGAACATTGGTCAAGCCCTACAAGATGCTGATTGGGTAAATTCTATGCAAGAGGAGCTGAATCAGTTTGAAAGAAGCCAAGTATGGCACTTGGTACCCAGGCCACTAGACAAATTAGTGATTGGCACGAAGTGGGTCTTCAGGAACAAGCTCGATGAGGATGGAACTGTTACAAGAAATAAGGCAAGACTAGTTGTTCAAGGGTATAGTCAAGAAGAAGGAATTGACTATGATGAGACCTTTGCTCCTGTGGAAAGATTGGAGGCAATCAGACTTCTTATAGCATTTGCTGCACATATGGAATTCACTCTCCATCAGATGGATGTTAAGAGTGCCTTTCTCAATGGATATTTGAAGGAAGATGTATTTGTCAAACAGCCTCCAGGTTTTGAAAGCAAAGAGTCACCTGATCATGTATATAAACTTGACAAGGCTCTTTATGGTCTCAAACAAGCACCTAGAGCATGGTATGAGCGATTGTCAAAATTCCTGCTGGAACCTGGGTACAAACAAGGCAAAATTGACAGTACTTTATTCCTAAAGGAAAAGAAGAAGGATCTTCTGATTGTGCAAATATATGTTGATGATATCATATTCGGGGCAACCACTGAAAAGCTTAGCAAGGAATTTGCTACACTAATGGGGAGTGAATTTGAAATGAGTATGATGGGTGAGCTAAACTTCTTCTTAGGCTTACAAATCAAGCAAAACCCACATGGAACAATGATTCATCAACAAAAGTATGTGAAAGAACTCCTCAAGAAGTTCAAGATGGAGGATTCAAAGGAAATAGACACCCCCATAGCCACAACTACTAAATTGGATGTGGATGAACCTGGTTCATCCGTTGATCAGAAGGTATACAGAGGAATGATTGGGTCTCTACTATATCTCACTGCCAGCAGACCAGATATTGTGTTCAGTGTGGGACTATGTGCTAGGTTTCAGGCAAATCCAAAGGAGTCCCACCTCACTGCAGTGAAGAGAATTTTGAGATATTTGAAAGGCACCACTGATTTGTGCCTTTGGTATCCTAAAGGTAGTAATTTCGACCTTGTAGGATATGCTGATGCTGATTATGCAGGTTTCCTGGTTGATAGGAAAAGTTCCTCAGGCATGGCTCACCTTTTGGGCTCCTGCCTTGTCTCTTGGGCCACCAAGAAACAAAATTCAGTAGCCTTGTCTACTGCTGAGGCTGAATATGTGGCTGCAACCTCATGCTGTGCCCAGTTGCTATGGATCAAGAAACAACTCATGGACTTTGGTATATATGTGGGATGCATTCCTATTTTATGTGATAACACTAGTGATATTAGTATGACGAAGAACACGATTCATCATAAGAGAATTAAGCACATAGATGTTAGGCATCATTTCCTAAGGGATAACTATGAAAAAGGAATGAACTCAATTGAATTTTGTGCTACTGATCATCAAATTGCTGACATATTCACTAAAGCACTAAGTAGGGAGCATTTTGAGAGAAACATGCTTGAATTAGGGATGATTAAGATCACCTAATTGGATAAACAAAAAAATAATTGGCTAGAAAATGTTAATTAGGTACTTAATCAGATTAATCATTTCTCAGTATCATGTCTTTATTGCCATACTTTTTTGCCATGTATTAATATGATTCCCTGGGTACTAATGATGTTTCTCTATCTTTGATAATTGAGGCAAATTAAAGACTTTAACAATAAATAACCTGGTTCATCCATGCTGGTTCATCTGACTGACGAGGTACGCTCTCATCTCCATTCATTTATTAAATCAAGTACAGTCATACATGAGCAGGACTCTATCTACTTATGGTTCAACTTCAAATATTTCGTACTTACCCAAAATTGAACCAGTTTCAAGAAGTCTCATCTCACTTAATTAGCCTAGTTTTAGGGGGGAAATAACTGTCTAATCAATGTCAGTCCCATATCGATTAGACTTCCATCTGAGTTAATACTTTGCCGTTGTAATCTCCCTAGCCACATCTTATAAAAGGGTCATCATTACTCTTCTCTTCATAAAGTAACCGTCGAACCAAGTTCCACTCATTCTACACAAACCAAAACTGATCACTCGCCTTTTCTTCCTAACAACACACAATCATGTCTTCACCACCACTTGCTTCTTCTTCTACTTCATCACCTAATCGTGATTACGATGGAGGAAATGCTGAATCTGAATCTAACTCTCCATATGTATACAATTCTCAATCACTAGTAAATTTGTCAACCCCTAAAGACATACCTATTCCTGAACCCACACCAAACCCTACTCCAGCCCCCAGGGTCGCCGTGTGAAAATTCTTTCCAGAAAGACAATTGCTTCTGGTTCTAGAGGAAGATTCTTGGAAAAAATTCTACAAGCTGATAAGGATCCCAATGCTGAATCATCAAGTGAATCGTTTAAATCAGCCAACGAGGAGGAAGCACCTGGTTCATCAAATGCTGAGCAAGGTAATTTTGATACTATTTCTGAATCTGTTAATGATGAAAAAAAGTTTGTTCTGGTTGGGTCGGTGGTAGATGTTGAAGTGCCGAGTAGGCAAAGAGAATTGGGAAAAATAAAAATTCTTGAGAGAGAGGGTGGAGATGGAGTTGTAAGGGGATCTAGGGTGGATGGCACCACACTGGCTATCTGTGGTCCCATTCTTGAGAATGTTAGAGATGAAGTCACAAAGTTAGGGGGGAAGTGTAGTTGAGGAGGCCGCAGTAGGTCTAGCAAGCTTGAGGAAAGGAGCAGATGAACCTGGTTCATCTGGGGATGAGACATTGGCTGAAAGGCTAAAGAAATTGGGGGAGTCCTATAACCCCAAGAAAAGGAGGACTCAGAAGTCCAAGAAAGCATCTACCCCAGTTCCTCCAAAGAAGAGGAAAGCTACTATTTCTGCTGATGCTCCTGTCCCTAAGGTGCGTGCTACTCGTAATACTGTGAGAGAAGAAGAAGAAAAGTTGGAGAAGGCTCTGCAAGAAAGCAGGAAAAAGAAGGCGGCAAAGGGTAAAGCTAAGATTGGAGAGCCTGTTGAGGCTGTTGTTATTGAAGAGGAGACGTTGGACCTGGTTCAACAAGAGGAGCAGATTTCTCTAGTTGTGGTTGGGACACCAAAACCCCAAAAGGATAAGGGTTCTTCAAAGAAGTCAGTTGCTGTGTCCGCTGCAGCTCCAAGCACTGCCAAAAGGACCAGGTCCAAGGCAAAGAAAATGAAGGTTGTGGAGAAAGAGGATGGTGCAAACTGGAGTGGAGAAGAGGAGAAGGAATATGATGTGGATACTGAAAGAATCATAATGTTTGGAAAGCGAATAATCTTGAAGGGCAAGTTGTTCAAAGATCTAGAGGAGCCTGGAATGAGATACCTGCAGGACACTCTAGACGTGCAGGGATGGAAGGACATGGTCCTTCGCATGGAAGGCAGGATGGCAAGGGATGAATTGGTGGAATTCATGGCAAATGCCATTTTCAAAGACGGCAAGGTCACCTTTATGGTCAAAGGAGTTCATGTTTCCTTTGATGCTAAAGAGCTGGGTGAAATTCTGAACATACCAGCTGAGGGCTATGAGGACTACACAAGGCAAAGATGGACTTGTGTAGATGGGATGGCCTCAGCAATCAACATCACCAGATTCTTCAGTGACAATGAGAGGGAGATTCAACCTAGGCCAGTCTACAAAAGTGAAATGAAGTTCGAGCACAAGTTGTTCTTTGAGTTTGTCATCAAATTCCTGCTGCCCAAACAATAAAGAAGGAACATAGCCAACTATATGGATCTGACTCTGATGGAGTGTATGTAAAGGGGAAAGCAAATCAATTGGCCAGCTTTCATCATCCAACTCTTGGACAGAGTTGTGAATGGAACCAAAGCACATGCAATCCCATATGGATTCATTCTGACGACTGTGCTTGCACATTTTGGGGTTCATGCGAAGAAGGCTGAAATGGCGACTTCCAAAGATTATTTTGGGAAGGAGACTTTGCTGACATATGATTACATTGTCAATGTTCCTGCAGATGAACCTGGTTCATCTAGGAAGCAGCCAGTCAACAGCAAAGTAAGAACTCTGGTAGAGGAAAGTGAGATCAAGGATATGGAGATCCTTCATTTGAAATCTCGTGTGATTGAGGTTGAAGCTGAGCGGGATGCTCTCAGGGCTGAATTAGGAAAAGAGAAGGAAAAGAACGAGGGTGTTCTTCAGCAGATGCTTTCTCTTCTACAATCCAAGACCACAACATCCTCTGCACCTCCCCATCCTTAGGCTGTCCAGAGCTACCCAATAACTCTTCAGTGCCCAGTTCGAGACTTGTTTCTGTCTTTTTGGACTTGTTTCAGTTTTTATTTTTTGTTTTTCTCATGGTTTTTGGTTGTTTTTGTTTTTAATTGTCTGGTGGTTGATGTTCGTTCCTAATCAATGAATATGCTGTTTAGTTATTGACTTGTCTCAATTTCTTATGTAGCTTACATTTATTGGTTTCTTGTGATAAATTAATCATGTTTTGCACCTGTAGTTGCCTCAAATGGCCATGAGTAATAATTTATAATTCTGGTAAGAGTATCATTTTGCAACTTTTCGATGATGCCAAAAGGGGGAAGATATGTGCTGAAGCTTTTTAATTTTTTTGCAAAAGTGATATTTATAACCTAATGCACCTGGTTTCTCTATGATTAATGCTTAAAATTGTACAAAGTGTTTGAAGTGTATACATGATTAAACACAGAGTTTGTCATCATCAAAAAGGGGGAATTTGTTGACCCAAGTGCATAGTTTTGAAGATTGACAAATGTCTGACTAGTTGAACCAGATCCATCAGAGCACACATTCTTGAACTGAATAGCTGGCACATGAACCGTATATGCATATGATATATTTGTGATTGTAAAGTATCAATGAACCAAGAGATTGTTTCCTAATGCGAAAAGGTTGCAAACTGATGAGAGAATATAAGTTGAATTCAGCAAGGAAAGTAACAAAGGAAGGAAGTTGAGTTTGATACGAACTCTTTCACCCAGGAAAAGTTGGACTAGAACTGAATGACAAACTCAACAACTGAATCTATAAATATTCGAAGTATTTCTGCTGGAATTCTCGACGCACAAGTGCTGAAGTGAATCAAGATCTGAAAGCAATATTCCCAGAGTTATTTTGAAAGCAGATTTATTGTGCGATACAAAGGCTACAGATCAGCTAGAAGAACCAGTTCCATCGTTTGTGTATTGAGTCTAGTTGATTGTAGTAGGAGTTTTAATATTGTATCTTATCAACTTTCTTAGAAGCAATTGTAATAGGTACACATTGTTCAAGTTAGAGTTAACTTAAAGCTTGTAGAAATTAGCTAGAGGCTAGTTGACACAAAGGGATTAGAGTTAGTCCTAAGATTACAAAAGAGTTTACTTTGTAAGTCCGTTTGGCTCAGAGTTTTTAGTGAAGAGTTTGAGAAAATCCTACTGAGGAGTAGGTCGTGGTTTTTTCACCTTTTGAGCCAGGTGTTTTCCACGTAAAAATCTGTGTGTTTGTACTTTACTGCTTTTATTATTCCGCACCAGTAGAAGTTGGAACACAAGGAAGAACTAGATTCTTCTTGTGAGACAGCACTCAAAAATTGGGTACCACACATTTAACCAATATTCTTGTGTGGTATTGATGTCTAAAACATCATCTATGCTAAACCCTAATCTCCTCTCGCCGTCCGTTGGCTCCCCGGTAACAATGGTGGTTCCACCACCATCCCTAGCCTCCATGGCTCCCTCACATGCCGGATCCTTGCTACCCTGAGGTCCTCAAGGGGACCAGAGGCTGTTCAACTCACACCCATGGTCGTTTCATGCCGTTCTCAGGCCACCCTTGGCCGTCCGAGTAAGACCTTTCTATTTTCCGGCTAGATCCATGGCTTCTAAGCCAGAATCTCTCTATCTCTGGGTTATCTCTCTTTGAAAACCTAATTCATATCTTGACTCTTCAAGATCTATAACAGATCTGAGTATATTTTGAGTTATTCTACTGTTTTCCCTAAGGATCTTCCCGATTTTTAAAACGTCTCTTCATCTTCAAAACTAGGGTTTCTTAACCCCTTTTCAAAATGACTTTTCCTCTGATTTTCAGTATTATTCTATAATTTTTACTATGTTTAAACGCTTTATTTAAGCTTTTTCCTTTTACCTGATTAACTGTGTTAAAAAAAACCTAAGTCTTTTGGTCTTAATCTTGAGTTTTGCGAACTGTCCTTGCTTATTTGTTCGCATGTCTGCTATTCATGAATACACTCTAAGATTCTGTGATTTTACCCTATTATGTCCATTAGAGTTCTGATTTTTTGCTTCTTCCGCTTATATTATGTTTATTTTGTTAATTCCTTTAATCAATATATTTTTTTAGTTGAATCCCTCATTCTATGTGATTTTTACTTTACTATGTTTTTTAGGATTTCTGATTTTACTCCTTCTTGCTATGCTGTGTTTTTTTCGCTTATTCTCAGAAGTTTGTGTTAATTCCCCTAATCAATACTATGTTCTAGTTTGAATCCCTGATTTTGTGTAGTTTTTACTTTACCATGCTTATTAGGGTTTCCAAGTTTTTGCTTCTCCCTGCCTATATTTTCCGTTCATTTTTGGTACTTTCCTTTAGTTAATAATACTCCTATTCGAATCCCTAATTTCATGTAAGTGATACCTTTCACTATTCTCTTGTGATAATCTCCTTACTGATTTCCAACCTCTAAGTTATTTTCTTGCCTTATTTTATGGCCGACTATGCTGTCAAATTGATTCTTATGTTATTTCCTGAATGAGAATATGATATACCTAGCCTTAATTGCTTACTTTCTACCCATACTGTGCTGAAATTATTTCCTTATGTGTTATATTCCAGTCTTATGTGATCTCCTTCCTTATTTGTCTTTACCATTTGAAGTTAACTCTCTTAATTAAGGAGTACTTACACTGATTTTATACTAATTGATACCTAGTTCCATAATTGCTGCATGAATTTGATTCTTACCTTATTATTCTACCTAGTTTCAAACTATATATATATGCTCTCTCATTAACACAAACACACGAACACATTGGTTCTAACTATCTCTCACACAAGAAACTCCTCTGCTCTCTTGTCTCTGGTTACTTGCTATTGTTCTAAGTTAGCCGGCTGTAAGCCAAGTCTGATTACTATACTCTCTTTCCCATCACTCGGTGTTTATTATCTCTCTACTGGTATGTCTTGATTTCAGTTCAAGTCCCAAAAATAATATGTTTCTTTTTACTACTTCAGTTCATCATGTTCCTGATTTGTTTCTATCTATGGTTTTGCTGTTCAAAATGTAATTAACCTCTTCACATTGTTGCTTCATCTAATTATGCTAGCCATGTCTTACTTCTTTAGGATCGGCATGCTTTTATGAATCTGTAACCTGTTTCAATGGGACTTTACTCTGTTTGATGCTTGTATACTTTTGCCTAGTTCTAGTATGCACCTATTGGGCTATTGTCCCAAGTTGTCTTAATGTTATGCTCAATTATGTTTAGTATAAAATCCTATACTTCACTATCTCCCAATCCCCATGAACCCCCTAAAACATCTTTGATTCTGTAACTGTGTTCTAATTAACACTCCTGAATCCATGTCTTACTACCTGCACCAAGTGGAAAGGACTTCTGTATGTTATTTGTTTAACATACATGCTCTATTTGTCCCCAATCCCCAATTACCCCTGTATGAATTTTGGTTCTTTGAATGTTGCTGAACCTGTTTTGGCCCTGTGTTTGTTGTTTGATTACCCCAATTCTTGTCAAAAACTGTTTACTAAACAACTCTCTTATTTACAAAACTATTTCAACTAAGTCTCTTTCAACACTGTTTTCCTACTAAACCCTTTTCAAAACGATGTCAAGCACTCTAACTCTACTCTTAGGTCCTTAAGTTCTGCCCCTCCAATGTGTGACTGCTTAAGGATCCCTATGAGATCCCTTTGAACTCTGATGCATCGGAGCTGGCTCTTCCACACTGCACTTACTCAGTTATGGTGGTGAAATCTGGGTGTGAGCACTTCCCGGGATCCCTTGAGGTCCTTAGGGAACTCTGACACACCCGGATATGAGAAAGGCTATAAAACACTTGGCATATGAGGCTCTAGGCACTTTTTGGTGATCTGGGCCTGTTTTCAGGCTCCCTGTGGTATAACTTCTTCTTTTCTTTTCTACTTATGTAATTCATTCAAATACTGGTTTGTAATAATTATTGTAACGAATATTGGGGTTGGCTAGTAAAAAGGGGAGGGTAGCTATATATTATAAATGTCAATGGGTAGATATCATGCTCTTAGGTTTACTGATTCAGCATCTCATGTGGCACTTATATATGTTTGTTATTATCACTTAGAAATACTGCTCCTAGGTTAATAAACAGCATCACACAGGGATGTTACTCATGTGCATTCATAACTCATGCTCTGTGAAATCATGCCTTTATAAATTCCATCCCTTTCATTAGACACCATGTTCTTATGTTTACTGTCAGCATATCAATTAACATTTATACATGTTCATCATTTAGAAATCCTGTTCTTAGGATAACTAATGTAAACTGCCGCCACATAAATCCTGCTTAACAACCCAGTAACTCTTTGTGCATTTAGAACTCATGCCTTTTGGAATCATGTCTTAACTATTCTGCATTTATATGTGCATAGTAGATACCATGTTCTAAGTTTTTGCTTAAAACACCTAGTTAAACTACTGATTCATGAAAAGGACATAAGACAATCTCACATTTGATCATCCTGTTTTAAATAAACTGGTAATAATCCCTGTATTTTGTAACACTTAGAACATCATGCTTTAGGTATAACAACTTCTAAACTGTTTTAATAACTATGGTAATTATTGGGCATTATCCTACGCCTAGGCAAGCCTTAGGTATTCAACCCTTTATAAAACTGGAAAACTGCTTCTTCTGTGTTTACTGCTTAATGGGTAACATGCTTAAAAATCAGTAGGCAAATTGATTAGGGCCCCCGCTTCTGCGTTTATAAAACAAAGCTGCATATCTTCTGTGTTCTGATGCTCACTTAGACATCATGCCTTAGGATCTTGTCTAATAAAATGCCTTTGTGTGTGTTTGAGTCGTGCTGTTTATGTGCGTTATCTGTGGAGGTAAATCTGAACCTCTTAACTGCCTTTTCCTGCTCTTGTTTGTTAAAGTCCTACCTGTTCTTGCCTGTCGCTTCGAATTTTCTCCTTTTAAAAACCTTAGGGGTTATGTCTAGAACTGCCTGTATTAGAGGTCCTAAAATCCTCCAGGACCATTAAGAAGGGACGGGTAACAACACGCATTGAGATCGTTAAATAAAACTCGCTTAATAACCGCTAAGGGGTGGGGTAAAGGGTAGATACGAATATGATGATCGATGCGCTAATTCCACGTGTAGCCCCTCTTCTGAGGAGTGATTACCGGGCATTGTACCGATGTGATCCTATAGGATAAATAACCTAGGACTACCCTATTCCTTACACATGTGTGTTTAGATTGAAAATCTTCTAAAAACCTTATACATGTGCTTAGACCTTAAATCTTTTAAACTTTAGCACATATGTGTGCTTAGACTGCGAACCTTTTTCAAACCTTTATTTGTTTACATATATGCCTTAATTGCCTACTTGTTTAATATTCACAAAGCTTGTTTGGCCGGAAACCACAGTTGTGGACTTTGAGGGGTGCCTAACACCTTCCCCTTGAAGTAATTTCAAGCCCTTACCCAATCTCTGGTTATTCAACCTGTGTTATAAATGACCCATTGTAGGTGCCCTAACACACCTTAATTCATTAGGTGGAGACTCTTCAACTCCTTACATACCCCTTTTCCAAAAGGAAACGAGTTGTCCCAATAATGTCATAAACCCTGACCGATCCAAAAGGAGAGGAAAAAGGGGGCGCGACAACATGGCGACTCTGCTGGGGATTTAGGCTTTTACCATTTCAAGCTGCTTTGTGAATTTATACCTTCACTTTGTTAATATTTTCACCCTTTCCCTTTCCCCTTATGTGCAATTAATTGTCTATTTCTTCAAAGTATTTAATCTTTCTCAAAACTGGCATGTTTCCTTGTTTCCCTTTGTAATCGCTTTTTAAATCATAACTATTGGATTTACCGCTTTCATAACGTGCAAATACATGTAGTATTGCTTTTTTTTTTTTGCTTATTTTATTGTTGCATAATCATGCTCAACATCATATTCCACTCGTGCCAATACAAATCCTATAGCAACGCTTGATGAGTGGTTGCACTCTTCCTATTTTATCACCCCTAAATTTGGAAAGGCTTATTTGCGGTAAAACAAGTCGATCAGCGGTGCAGTCGATGGTTCCATGCCTTCCCCCCTTGAGTTGTCCGCTCAAGGGTGCCATTCAAAACCCCCATAGAAACCATACTCTGTTATACTGTGCATGCATCATGGTCAAACCTAGCTGGGTAAATGTGTCGTCGGCACAATAACCCTTTAAGAGAGCCTTATCCAAAGGTCCACCGGGTTTTCATAATCCCAATGGACGCAATCACGTTCTGTGCATTTATTTGGAGAACTAAATGCTTGAATGCTAACCAAAAGTGTATAAATAGTCGAGTCTGGCAGGGGTAAGGGCCTAACTATGTTTGTCTTGCAGAAATATGAGGCACGAAGTCCCGAGATTCGGTATGGTCAGCAATATCCATCCAAAGCTCCTGAACTAGTGGGAGGATCTTCACTCCAGTGATAAGAAACACGTCAAGAAATACCTGGGTAGTTTACCGTCTCTCCTAGACATTCAACCCAACAACATGTTGATTGTGGTTGTTATTTTGGGATAGTGAAAGAGCCGTGTTTCTCTTTGAGAGTATTGAGATGACACCATTGCTAGAAGAAATAGGAGGACTTGCTGGGTTAGTTTGGGAAACTCCTGGGTTGTTGGTGCCTAAGAACTGCACATGCAAGGGTTTTCTGAAAATGATGGGTCTGAAGATGAACATTGAGTTAGAGTGTTTGAAACATTCATACATACCCTTTTGAGTACTTTTATGAAATATACGGTCACAACAAATCATACCGTACCTATCATGATGAGTTTTCCATCACTTCTCTGGGTCATATCCACCGTAAGGTATTTGTATTCATTGTTTGCTTTCTGGGGTTGATCGTGTTTCCAACAAAGAAGGAAAGGATTCACACAAGGCTAGCCATGGTAACCAAGACCTTGATGGAAGGGATTGACGGGCAAGCCTTCAACATTGTCCTGATGATCCTATCGGACATTTACCGAGCCTTGAAACTTTGTCAAAGAGGAGCTAAACATTTCTAGGGTTGCAATATGTTACTGCAACTGTGGCTCGTAGAACATATTCAAAAGCGCCAGTACCGTCAAGCATTCCCGCGAAGGGCATGGAATGATCACATTGCTTTCCACCATCCCAAGCAGATGACATATACCACGACAGGTTTGCTCAGCCAGAGACTGCCAAGGAGTGGGTAGAATTCTTTGATAACCTAACTGAGGAGCAAGTACAATGGATGTTCAAATGGTTCCCAACGGTGGAATTCATCGTCAGGTCCAGGGATGCACCACACCTAGTGCTGATTGGGTTGAGGGGTATATATCCTTACGTTCCTCTCCGAGTCATGAGACAAGAAGGCAGAAAGCAAGTTGTGCCCAGGGTCGACAAGATGAGCCATTTCCGAGCTAACTTCCAGGATGATGATGTTCCCTACACGTGTCAAGCCCAACACATGTGGCACTGCAAGATCATAATGGAGAAGAACACATTTGAACCAGACAGATACCATACATGATGTGCACCTTTCTACCTGGGGTGGTTAGAAGATGACTTGGATGGGTTAGTCAGGCCAGGGATTAGCCGAGACCACATAATCATAGACGAGAGTGCCGAGGCTCAGTTCAAGTACAATCGTCTTTGCAAGAGGATCCACGAGTCTGAGAACGAGCACCGTGATATACATGAAACCAACTAAATGTTGATCGAAGAATGGAAAGACATGGCCATCCGTTCCAACAGGAAGATGGAATACTTGGAGCGAAGCATAGTAGAGCTAGAAGGTAAAATCATCAAGAGGGTTGAAGACTATCAAAAAGCTGAGGGAAATGAAGGAGGACATCTGGCCAGAGCGTACTTGCTGCCGGGACTGCGTGAGCTAGGGAACTTGTTCGATGGGATCAAGGATGCCGAATATGGGGAAGGTCCTTCTGGGACTAAGTAGGATAGGTTTTCCTTTTTGCTTTTATCAATGTAATAAGGCCAATGGCCATTAGTGACTTTATTTTCTGCTTATTATTTTTAGTGTCATTTTGGATTCGTCTACTTATATTAATGAAATGAGGCATTTTGACATCTAAGTTCTCCAAATCAATTTGTCGCTAGGCCTACCTAGGGCACAACGAGGCTCCCAAATTAGTACACACTTTATATTCCTGCAATATGTGTTTAAATATTACAATATTTTCTCATGACCCTCACTGACTTGGCTACCTTTTATTTTTATTTTATTTTCTTTTGACTATTCCCCTTCCCCAAAGGTTGGTTCGTGCATTCTGGAATCATCAGCATACCATACAAGGCCCTACCATCCAAGCCATGAGCAAAGGCTCATTCTTTAAAAATTGGACTATCAGAACATCCAAGGCCCGACGAGTCCCGGGGTAGCAAGGCTGAACAAGCATTTTCTATATTCGTTTGCTAATGAATTCCTTTTTGCATTTCTATTTTTTCAATAACATTTTCAATGTTCTAAAACATTCGTTTAAATTATCAAAAGAGCTTTTATGTTTTAATATTATCATTTTTCTCTCATTACTTCTATCTATACAACATTACTATTTCCTATCTCGATGAACCAATGACTGTGACATGCAACAAGGCGACGCAACAAAAGGACTGTGATTCAGAAGAAGAGGATGATATCATACCTGATGAAATTGTCAGAGAAGTTGAGAATTTCGAGAATAGATCTAAGTCAAATTTGGACGAAACTGAGATTGTCAACCTGGGAAATTCAGAGAATGTCAAAGAGACTCGTATCAGCATCCATTTGTCGCCGTCAGAGAAGGAGGAATACACAAATTTCTTGAAAGAATATGAAGACATATTTGCATGGTCGTACGACGACATGACTGGTCTAAGTACATCCATTGTGGCTCACAAGCTGCCAACCAATCCAATGTGCCCGCCGGTAAAACAAAAGCTCAGAAAGTTCAAGCTTGACATGAGTTTGAAAATCAAAGAGGAAGTTACCAATCAAATCAACGCCAATGTTCTCAGGGTGGTTGAATATTCGACATGGTTAGCCAACATCGTGCCAGTGCCTACGAAGGATGGAAAGGTCAGAGTTTGTGTCGACTATCGGGATCTTAACCGGGCCAGTCCAAAGGATGATTTCCCTCTTCCAAACATACACATCCTGATTAACAATTGTGCCAAGCATGAGCTTCAGTCGTTCGTGGATTGCTTTGCCGGTTACCATCAGATTTGGATGGACGAGAATGATGCTGAGAAGACGGCTTTCATTACGCCGTGGGGAGTATACTGCTATAAGATGATGCCATTCGGCCTAAAGATTGCTGAGGCCACTTACATGAGAGCTATGATCACCATCTTCCATGATATGATACATAAAGATCGAGGTATATATGGACGACGTCATCATCAAGTCCAAGAAAGCCACCGACCATATAGTAGATCTGAGGAAGTTTTTCAACAGGTTGCAGAAATACAACCTGAAACTAAACCCCGCAAAGTGAGCATTCGGGGTTACTGCTGGAAAATTGATTGGGTTCATCGTCAGCCGTCGAGGAATAGAAATGGATCCATCAAAGGTCAAAGCCATCCAAGAGTTACTACCGCCAAAGAACAAGAAAGACGTGATGATTTTCCTGGGACGCCTTAATTACATCAGCCGGTTCATAGCCCAGTCCACAGTCATATGTGAACCAATCTTCAAAATGCTGAAGAAAGATGCTGCCACCAAATGGAACGAGGATTGCCAAAAGGCCTTCGACAGAATCAAGGAGTATTTGTCAACACCGCCAGTCCTGGTACCGCCAGAGCCATGTAGACCCTTGCTACTCTACCTCGCAGTACTAGATAGAGCTTTTGGCTGCGTTCTGGGGCAGCACGACGAGACAGGGAGAAAAAAGTAGGCTATATATTATCTAAGCAAGAAATTCACTCCATACGAGGCACGATATTCTCTACTGGAACGTACCTGTTGTGCTCTAACCTGGGTAGCCCAGAAGCTGAGGCATTACTTCTGTGCCTACACAACATACCTCATATCAAGGATGGATCCTTTGAAATATATCTTTCAGAAGCCCATGCCCACTGGCAAGCTAGCCAAGTGGCATATCCTGCTGAGTGAGTTCGCCATTGTCTATGTGACTCAGAAAGCGGTCAAGGGACAAGCATTGGCAGATCATCTTGCCGAGAACCCTGTGGATGGAGAATACGAACCTCTGAAAACGTATTTTCCCGATGAAGAAGTGTTGTTCATTGGAGAAGACATCGCAGAATCCTATGACGGTTGGAGAATGTTCTTTGATGGAGTTGCAAATTTCAAAGGAGTCGGCTTTGGAGCCGTCCTGGTATCGAAAACCGGTCAACATTACCCGGTATCTGCTAAACTCAAATTATCCTGCACCAACAATATGGCAGAGTATAAAGCCTGCATCTTAGGGCTCAACATGGCCATTGATATGAATATTCAAGAGCTGCTGGTAATTGGTGACTCAGACCTGTTAATACACCAAGTACAAGGAAAATGGGCTGTCACGCCCCCTTTTTTGCCCTCTCCTTTTGGATCGGTTAGGGGTTTTGACATCTATTGGGACAACTCGCTTCCTTTTGGGAAAGGGGTATATAAAGGAATTGAAGAGTCGCCACCTAACGAGTTAAGGTGTGTTAGGGAACCTATTAAGGGTCATTACAACACCAATTAGTTAACCAGAGATTGGGTAAGGGCTTGAAATTACTTCGAGGGGAAGGTGTTAGGCACCCCTCAAAGTTCACAACTGTGGTTCCCGGCCAAACAAGCTTTATGAATTTGAGACAAGTAGCACATAAGCAATGAAAACATGTAGGTAGGAGAGATAAAGATTTTCAAAAGGTTCGCAGTCTAAGCACAAATATGTGTTAAAGTTTAAATGATTTGAAGTCTAAACACATGTAGAAGATTCTTTAAAAGATTTATAGACTCTGTATATATAAGGAATAGGGGGGGGGGGGGTTCTTAAGTTGTTTATCCTATAGGATCACATAGGTAAAATGCCTGGTAATCACTCCTCAGAAGAGGGGCTACACGTGGCATTAGAGCACCGGTCATCATATCCATATCTACCCTTTCCCACCCCTTAGCGGTTAATTAAGCGAGTTTTATTTAACAACCTCTATTGTGTGCTGTTACCTGTCCCTTCTTAATGGTCCTGGAGGAATTTTGGACCCCTGCCTATGGGCAGTTCTAGACAGAACCCTAGGGTTAAAAGGATAAAATGCTAAGGCGACAGGCAAGAGCAAATAGGAGTATAACAAATAAGGGCAGAGAAAGGCAGTTAAGAGGCTCAGATTTACCTCCAGAGGTAATACACATAAAAAGCACGACTCAAACACAAACAAGGGCAGTATCATTAAACAGGATCCTAAGACATGATGTCTAGGTGAGTATCAGAACACAAGAGGTATGCAAATTTAGTTTGTAACTTCAGAAGCAGGGCCCTATCATTTTGCCTACTGATTTTAAACCTGTTAAGCATTAAGCAGTAAATACAATGGTGGCAGTTTTTAGTTTTCCTTTTCTTTTTCCAGAGGTTGAATACCTAAGGTTTGCCTAGGCGTGGGGGTAATGCACAATAGTTACCAGTATCATTAATGCAGTTTAAAAATTGTTAAACCTACAACATGCAGTTCTAGGTGTTGCAGCATATACAAAGATTATGACTAATTTTACTTAAACAAGGTAAATCAAATGTGAGGCTGTTTTATACCCTTTTTCATGCTTCAGTAATTTAACTAGGTGTGACTGAGCGAGTGCAAATAAGATCCTAAAACAGGGTAATCTAGTATGATCATACAAAATGCAGAATGATTTATGTGCGAAATTCCTAAAGCAGGATTTCTAAATGCACAACACGATTTCAGGATATGCAGAACTCCCTAAAGCATGATTCTTAAATGCACAGAAAGTTGCAACATTGTTAGGCATAACTTCAAAAATGTGCAGAAGCAACAATTTGTGTTAATGTTGTTACTTAGCCTAGAAACAGGATTTCTAAGTGATAAATAGGGAAAAATGAGATGATGAAGCGGTGAACCTAAACATGATATCTAATGAATGACATGCTTTCAATGTATTGGTCCTAAACATGGATTCTAATGTGCATATTAGAAAATGTAAACCTAAGGCATGATTCCTACCCACTGATATAGATACCCTATATATCTACCCTCCCCTTTTCAATTTCCAACCCCAATATTCATTTACATCAATTATTACAAACCAATATTGAATGAATTACATAAGTAAATAAAGAAAAAATAAGAAGTTACACAATAGGGAGCCTGAAAATAGGCCCAGATTTCCAGAACCTCAAATGATCAGATGTTTCATAGATTTTCTCATTCCGGGTGTGTCAGAGTTCCCTAAGGACCTCAAGGGATCCCGCGAAGTGCTCACACCCAGATTTCACAACCATAATTGAGTAAGTGCAGTGTGGAAGAGCCAGCTCTAAATCAGAGTTTAGAGGGATCAAATAGGGATACCTAAGCAGTCACTCATAAGAAGGGTAGAACTTAAGTGTCACGAACCAAATTCCTACTCAGGTCGTGGTGGTGTCGCGCCCCCTTTTTTCTATCACACGGGTTAGGTACGGAGAGATCGGGTCGATGACATTCTGGACAACTCCTTAAAGGAAGAGGTTTAAGGAAGAGTCGCCACCTAACGATTTTTGTGGTGCGTACCTAGAGTTGATAACTCATAAACTAGTTTGCGTTACCAGAGATTGGGTAAGGGCTTGAAATTATCCCAAGGGGAAGATATTAGGAACCCCTCAAGATCCACAACTGTGGGTCCCAGCCAATAAGTTTTGTGAATTTGGATGGTGAGCAAGTAACAATAAGGTTCACATAAGAGGGGATTTTGAACAAATATGAAAATCTTTAAAGGTTTTGGAATATCATAAACATTTGAAAAGAATTGTCCTAGGTTTAAAGTAATACGGATCACATTAATGCAATACCCGGTATGTCACACCTCGAGGAGGCGGCTACACGTGGTATTAGCGCACCGGTCATCATATCCGTATTCTACCCTACCCACCCCGTAAAGGTTATTTAAAGCGCGCATGTTGGTCACGAATGCTTATTGCGTGCCATTACCCGTCCCATCCTATAAGTCCTGGAGGGTGTTTAGGACTACTAATCCTACAAGGCAAGAACTAGGCTGAACCCTTAAGTTTAAAGGACAAAATACTAAGCGACATTCATAACAAGTAGGACTGCACATATGAAGGAACACATGGGGACAAATAAAGGCTCATAGATCCCTCCACAGGTAGACATATAATTGGCACGCCTCAAACACACTTAAAGTCTCAATGATAGGAGTTTAAAACAGGAATTTTGAGTAAAACAATAAATCGCAAGAAGAATCTGATTTGGAAAACTTAATGAAGGCAGAGGATTTAATCGAGGTTGAGTGATTCAAAATAACTGATTTTCAGAAATATAGCAGTTAGGGGTAATGGTAAAAACTTAGAAGTACAGTGATTTAAAGCTTTCAAGAAAACATAGCAGGAAATCACCGAAGTCTGTATTTTTGATGTAAAATAGTGATAAGTGACCAGAATACAGTAACTTAACATATAACAATAGTTATAGGTAATTGCAGTAAAAGAGTGACAAATAGAATTAAAACTACAGTAGCTTTGAAATGTTCAGAGTAAAGATTCGAAGTGGTACGATTTTGAGCAAGGGGCAATATCTTTGAAAACCCAGTAATTTAAAACATAATAGTACAAAAATCAGAGAGCCCTAGGGGAAGCAAATACACAATTTCAAGAATGTTTTTGTGAAGACCCAAAAGGTCATCCTAAGTAATTCCAGCTAAATCTGTGTTTCGAGGCCCCGAAAGCCTCCGTTAATCTCACCTCGATATGTGTGCGCAGCCCGGGGCAGGTAGTCGGGAAGCTTCCATGTGAAAGTTTGATAAAAATGGAATTTTTGAATTGAACAATTGAATAAAGTTGACTTTGGTCAACATTTTTGGTAAACGGACCCGTGATGTGACGGTCCCGGAGGGTCCGTAGGAAAATATGGGACTTGGGCGTATGCCCGGAATCGAATTCCGAGGTCCGAAGCCCGAAAAATGAATTTTTAAAGAAAATTGTTTTCTGGAAATAATAAAGGATTTTGAAAATGAGTAATTATATGAAAGTCGTGTTACCGGGCCCGTATTACGGTTCTGGAGCTCGAAACAGGTTTAATATATTTTATTTGTCCTATCTGTGAAATTTGGTATAAAACGGACTTGATTTGACGGGTTTCAGATCAAAATGAGAGGTTTAGAGTTAGTAAAGTTTTGAGGATGTTCATAAAACTTGAAATTTGGTTAGGAATGTGATTTTATGCTACCGAGGTCCGAATGCAATTACGAGGCCGGGAATAGTTCCGCTACGTTATTTATGACTTGCCTGCAAAATTTGAAGTCGTTCCGAGTTGTATGGGTCGGTTCGGCGCATCGTTATAGAATTCTAGAATTTCAAAGTTCTTAAGTTTTGAATTCAGGGGTTTTGGAGGGTGATTTTGAGTTTTAGCGTTGTGTTGAGTGTTCCGTGGGCTCGAGCAAGTCCGTTTAATGATTTAGGACTTGTTGGTATATTTGGACGGGGGCTCGGGTGGGCCCAGGTGCCTCCCGGACCCCGCACGAGGACAAAAACCAGCAAAAATCACTGCTGGTGCACAACAGCTGGTGTGACCGCAGGTGCGGTTGCCCAGCCGCAGGTGCGGGACTGCACCCGCGGTCCAGACCTTCGCAGGTGCGATCAAAACTCCGCAGGCGCGAGCCCTGGGTCCCAGGCCCTTTTTCCACAGGGGCGATGGATTTCTCGCAGGCGCGTGACCGCACCTGCGGTCCTAAGGTCGCAGGTGCGGAAAACCCTATTGGCAGCCCCTCTTAAATGTCCAAAATTTCGGGTTTTCTTCATTTTACCCACCATCAACTTCCATAGAGAGCATCGAAGTTTGGGCATCACCTTCCACGACCACCCACTGTAAGAGGTAAGTTAAATCCCATAAACTTCTAGTTTTAACATTAATTCCTAGTTAAATTCACTACTAAATCATCTAAAAATCATAGAATTAGGTAGTAATTTTAGGGTTCTTGAGGATTTTGTGACTTTCCATGTTAGGCCATGAATTCTTGTATAAATCACATAACTTCGATCCTTAGACTCCAGGTAATTGATTCCTTCATGAATTTACGAAAATCTGAATGTGTGGGCCCGGGGTCGAATTTTAGTATTCTTGGAAGAATAGTAGGAAATGTATAATAAGGCTTGGGAATTGGTTTATAGAGTACTTATTGATGTTAATAAATCCATTATGTCTAGATATTATCGATTCGGAGTTGGATTCG